>JAODAL010049686.1:0-27988 GCA_025379985.1 Phyllomedusa bahiana | reverse complement strand
GGGTGGAAAATTTTGCCTTTCCGTCTGGGACACAGATGGGTTCGCCACGTCGGGGCCCTGCTTCCCCCCAATACCAACCCCGAGCAGCATTTCTTTGCCAGAAAAGCCGTCCCTGCCCGGGCCCACCACGGTCACTAAAATTTCAACGCTTGCTGCATCTTTCCGGAAAAAGCCCCATCTCACCCCCAAACACATGGACTAGTAACCCGGGCCAAGCCGCTAAATCTCTGGACAGCCACGGTGACGGGTGGATGTTCGGGGTGACGTGGCTCTCAGCTGGGCCCCCCTCTTCAAAACCGCAGGGATGGGGCGGGGCTCTTCCCACAAGGCCTCTGGGGGCATCACGTGCCCAAGACACCACCGTGTTAAAATTTAATCTCCTTGGAACCGCCACCACGGGTCAGGAGCTGGAGGGCTCTAACAACGAGACCCCCTTTTCTGGGGAAAAGAACCTTGTCCAGGAAAGGGTGGGTGCGATAAGGCAAATTTCTGGCCGCCCTAAATGGGTAGGCTGGAGCACATCCCTTCCCTGCAATTCATAAACCTTTCGCCAGAAATTTTAAAAAAGGCACCCGGTCTGGACCCCGCTAGGAAGGCCGAGTCTGAGTTCGCACTTCCGCCGTTCACACCCTCTTTCCCCCCGGGCTGCTTTGCAGCGTCGGGCTCCCCCCCCGTAAACCCTCTCATTGTTGACGTGGCAACACGCTGGAATTCCCCCCTCCACAGACCACGTTTGTGGCAGCACGCAATGCCATTACCATACAAGTGACACGGGCCGACAAGCAGCGGAACACCTGGGGGTTTTTTTTAACCACCGAGAGTGGAGGCAGGTGAAAGACTCTGCACCACCTTGCCAGTTTTGAAAAAGCCCCCAAAAAAAGGGTCAGTGCGGACAAAGCCCTGACAGAGAAAGGGGTGATTTTAGTTCGGGAAACGATCGTTTACCTCGAAACAAAAGGTCCCGCCACGCGGGGAGGAACGGCCAGTGCGGACACGGACCTTTCTCTCCGTCAAATCCCCAAGGCCCCACATTTTTTAAATTCATCGGTCTTCATTAGGCAGTGTTCGGGGCCAGAGCTAGTGCAAGGGGCACTCACTCTCAGGGGGCTCTTCAGGGAAATCAGGGCGTGTTTAAGCGGCCGGAGGCAGCGGGGAGGGGGAGAGGAGGTATTCCTAACACCCATTAAACCCACTCCCTGCCTTGGAAAAGGTTTGGGGCGAATTTGAGGCGGAGGAGGAAGATGGGAAGATCATTTTTTTAGTGCCCCTCGACCCAGAGGCTTGGGAAATCAAGGGTCCCTCTCTCACCTGATGCTTGGATGCCCATTTCCTCCAACAGATCCCGCATTTAAGGCCCTCAAAATAACAACATTACTTTGGGTGGCCACCCTCCTGGATCCCCGTACAAAACAAAAATCACACTTTTCCTTTTCCCCCCACCCAAAAGAAAAAAGCAGAAAGGGGGACCTTCTGATTGATCAACTGGAGACACTGTTGCGTCTGCTTTACGTTCCCCAAATTCACGGTGGAACAACACGCGATTTCAGCAGTAGAGTGCCAAGTAGGCGTAGCGGCAGCAGCAGGCAAGGGCAGAAGCCAAATGGGTGACCTCTGGCAATCTTTGTTTACCACCTCACCAACGCATGCAATGCAGGGCACACATCCAACACCAGAGATCAGTTAAGATCATGGTGCACGACATCTGCGTCTCAACACCGATGTTTTTGCATGTTTTTCCGGACCAATAGATTTTTCGGGGTATCCAAAATGGACGAATGCCCAGCTGGCCCCGTCACGCCATAGAGGTGTTGTCCTGCCCAGCAGCCAGCGTCATATCTGAGTGGACCCTTCACACAGCTGGGGGAGTCATTAACAGACAAACCAACCGGCATTCCACAGATAATGTGGATCGTTTGACTTTTCATCAAGATGAATCAGGCATGGATCTCTGATGATGTTTGGCCCCAATTGCCGAGTCACCGATTAGTTGCCAGTCTACTTCACATTCCTTTTCAAACAGAAATGGTCCACCTTGACAAACTTTCTTTAAAATAGATTCATTTCATACTGCAATTTTTTATCTCTTTCCCAACAGTATCATTTTTCTGGTTTTGCTGTGAGGCACTGTAAAAGACACAAGGTTTCATGCAACACGCGTATTCCATTTACTCACTTTATCTTAAGAGTTTTTCGCATTGTCAATGGTTTTGAAGGTCATGTTGCTGTGAGATACAGCAAATAATCATTCCTTTGGAACAGAAATGTGACTTCTAAGTGGCATTTCTCCTCACCAATTATTAAAAATAGTGGCTGAGAATCATATATATAAATTTTTGGGGTCATGTTGCTGTGATATACAAGCTATAAAATATGGTCCATTGGAACAGAAATGTGGGCTTCTAATGGCATTTACTCCTCGACCAATATTTTAATAGGTGGCTGAGAAGTCATATTTACTAATTTATTGGGGTCATGTAGCTGTGAGATACCAGCAATAATCATGGTCCTTTGTAACAGAAATGTGGCTTCTAAGTGCAATTCCTCCCTCAAATTTTAACAGTGGGCTGAGAAGTCATTTTAAATTTTTTGGGGTCATGCTGCTTTGAAAATGCAGCAATACTACAGGTCCATTATAAAAAAATGTCGTTTCTAACAGACATTTGTTTCTTCACAATTGACAAAGTGGTCTCAAGGGTCATGCTTTATGAATTCTTTGCGGGGGCATTTTGCTGAGACATGCAGCTATACTACACAGGTTCCTATTCTAAAAATTGTTGTTTTCACAGACATTTGTTCTTCACAATGAACCAAAAGTGGCTCCGGTCTTGCTTTGAATTTTTGGGGGCAATTTTGCTGTGACATCAGCTATACTACAGGTCCTATTCAAAAAAATTTTGGTTTCTAACAAGACAATAGTTCTTCACAATTGTCAAGAGTGGCTCAAGGTGATGGTGCTGTCCAGAAACAGGAATAGGTAGGTACACTGTTAATGACACAAATAGCAAATAGTTGTTTGCAAGAACCTTTAACAAAGCTACATCAACCTTAATGAGCAACCATTTAAACAAAGAAAAAAAGAGAAACAAGACATGGTGGGATTCCATTCTAATTTAAAATGTGTTTTTCTAGAATTAAAGTACTAAAAAACATGCAATGTACAAAAAGCGGTTAAAACAAATTCCCTCTGAAGTACAAGGGAGGTACAGTAAAAACTTTGACCATATGTAGGTTATTCAGAGGACATGTGGAGTATGGAGCACGGCAGAGAACAAATACAGAGACATTTCCTCCATCCCGTTGAGTAAAAATGAAAAAAGAATGCGAAGATATATGGCACCTGGGTGTAACAGAGCGTTAACCACCAGTAATTTCCAAGTGACGCTCAATTTGGTCCACACTCATACTGAGGGGCAAGCGCTACCCAGGTATTTACTATGTACAGACAGAGCTGGATTTTCACACACTTCCGCTTCCGCACTCCTGCTTCAGCACGACAGTTTTCGTTGCGCTCGTCATCAGGGCAATTTAACCTGCGTGTTAATAGATACGGACGCCACCTGGGCTTTCACCGCAACCCACTGTAACTCCGACCCTGGGTTCATGCTGTTGGCACAGGACATGTTCTACAGTCAATGAACAGTTTTCAAACGAAACTTGGTGGTTAAAGACTCCTTTTTCCGGCACTTTTTAACATGTGGGGGTCATGCAGTTATTGGGGCTCATGCGTGTCCCAGGACAGGAATGGTCTATGTCCAGTTCAACTAAATGGAGTTGAAAGACACCTTATTCCGGCACTATTTAAATGTGTGGTCATGCAGTATTGGGGCTCATTGCTGCGTTCTAGGACAGGGATATTCAATTGTCCAAATCAAGTAACATGATGGTTCAAATCATACGCCTTCTGGCACTTTTTAATTTTGTGGGTGAGATGCATGTTTAAGGGTCAGGCTGTGGTACTAGACAGGGATAGTAAATGGTCTGTGACTTTTTTTTCCTGTGAGCTTAATAACCTAAGTGTGTTTCCTAATATGTAGCACGTATTCCGATTGACTTTGTGGATGTTTTAATTTCAGCTTCTCCAGCCTTGTTTGGGTGCAATAATGATGGTGTTGTTGCTCTCCCATAAGACTTTATTGTCCAACGCGCATAATCGATGCTCCACTATCGAAAAACCTTATCGATACGGCCGACATCGACTATCGATCGATCTCGATAGCCAACGCACTCGCTCAACACTTTTAATTACAACTGTATCTCTTGTTGGTGGCGTAGAAAACACACGAATTGTAACACGCTTACAAGCTACTATTTTTGTGCGGCTCAATTCTTTGGCCGCAATTTACATCCCGGGGTTAATTAAGCGTTGTTTTGTCTGGTGTGCGGACAAAATATAACCTCTTTTTCAACGCCAAAATAAATACATTTTTCCTGTTAGCCTAATCATGTCCGAATTTAATTAACCTGAATGTCTTTAACAATTAGTAAAACACACAGTTGTTTTTAAACACACATTCAAGTAAATGTTTTCCTGTCCATTTGTGGAGCGCAATTTATATCAGGGTAACCAAGCTTGTAACTGGTTCATTTGGAGTCAAAAACAGGGTGTATATTAATAATATACAGATATCATCATCAAACATGTCGTACATTTTCGAACCAAACAGTACAGTTCAGACAGAAAGGTGGCAGGCTCTGCAACCTGCGAGTGGCAGTGGGCACAAACCATTCCAGAACAGGCCCAGGTCCGCAGCACAGCAAGGGACTTCGCAGCAGGGGTCACTCGTGAGGCACAACTGCCGCTGTCATCAAGCGTCTGTGTGTTTGTTTAAAACAGCAACCCATAGGATCTGATTTGGTTAGTGTTACTAGGTCAACCACTCCTCCCAGAGACATCTGACAACCCCAGCCAAGAGTCGGGTGGGAATCCCCTCAGACACAACCCTGTATTTGGCATGGCCCGGGAGCGGGTCAGCGGCCTCACCTGTCCTCAGCCCGCCTTCTGTTCCATCCGTTCCCTCAGCCAGAGATCTACTATGTGGTCTGGGCTCAACGCGACTATATAGCAGGAGAGAAACAATTTGAGAGGGCAGTCATCATCTACTTGGCAGCGAGCAAGGGGCCAAAATCGCCAGATTCTCTGGCAGTAGGCGGCAAATATAGATGTGGAGTGTGGCAAGTGAAGGTCATGTTGATGAGAGGTCAGCCTCGGCAAACCAAGACCGGTGATGAGGACAGCAGTGACGGATGAAACACAAAATAGGATGATGATGTAGCCTGACCGCACTTGGAGCCGGGTGAGGCAAGGGCTGCACATCGTCAGGAAGAAGAGGGCTGTCCGCTTGCGCGTCAGCAGCATCCAGCCAGCAAGTGGTCGTGTGGCCGTATTCAGCAGGATATGCAGCAGTGTGAGGACGGGGAGCCAAGCTGCCACGGGGTAAAAAAACCCGCTTCGCAGGTCCAAGAAAGTAGGCAGCACAGGGCTCAGCGAGGCAGCGGCGCAGTAGTCACTCAGTGCGGGAGCGATGGCAGGTAAAATCCGATTCCTCGGTGTGGCAGTCTTAGCAAGACACCGTAGGAGACCGAATATGGTATATGTAAAATCTGTGGGCAGAAAGTGAAGCGTGGGCCAGGGAGCTAACGTTGGCACCACGTCCCTGCATCAACACATGCACGTCACCATCCGTTGGCCTGGGAGAAATTTGGTGGCCTCAGATGTTGGTGGTCCCATACTGCCGCCGAGCAAACAGCAGCAGCACACGCCCAGTGGCACGCCATGCCATTTCAGCCAGTCAAGGGCTCCACCACCTCTGCAGAAGGGACTGTTTCCTCTTTGACATCATCTCCCTGTCATATGCCCCAGCTCCTCGCACTCATGGCGCCAGCTAGTCGTTCATCGAAGGCGATTGCAAAGAGACAACAGTATGCGTCTCAACCATCCAAAGGTGAAAAAAAAAAAAAAAAAAAAAACAACAGCTGACCGGCTCCTGTCCAAGTTCTTGGAACTCGCAGTCCCTCCCTTTCAAATGGTGGCCCTCTGCACCGTTCAGAGAACTATGGCTTTGTGCCGAGCCGAGATCGAAGTTCCAAGCCGTAAATCTTTTCCAAAAGGCAGTACCAGCACTCATAAATATTCGTAGAACAGAAGGTTGGTCAGTCCTTGAGCTTATCGGTTTGTTCCAAGGTGCACGGCATGAGTTGACATCTTGAGCATAACTACGGTCAGGGCCAGTACATTCCTTTACGTGCCCACTGGGTGAATGTGCTTCCCAGCCTCAGCACACCAACAACTTGGACAGGAGACGCCGCCTTCCTCAACCACTTGTCAAACTGCTGCACCTGCGCCAATTGTCCGCACCTCCTCCTCCACCACCACCACACTCAGCTCCCAAGTAATGCTCCATCATACCCCTGTGTAGTCACAGCGGTGTCACGCAGTTCTTCACCTGGCCTTGCCTCGGCGAACGAAGACACACAGGGGAGCAACTGGCTCCGCGTCATGCAGCAAGAAATCATTTGATGGCATTCCTCTCCGCGCCAACTGCAAATCTGAACCATGGGTGACGGACAAATGGGAGGAAACATGGTGTTAGTCGCGCTGCACCGAGGAGGGATGGTCCATGGGCGCCCTGCATTGCGCACGTTTTCAATGTGGTTGTGAAAAGGTTCCTAGAAGTCTTCACGATCTTCAAAACATTCTGAAATGGCCAGGCAACGTGTCCATGCACTTTAACCATTCGTACAAAGCCAGGAACACCCTCCTCGAGTTGCAGCGGCAGAACGGCCTCCCCTCAACACCTCTGATATGCAATGTTTCCACCCGCTGTGAATTCCCAGCCTGCACATGTTTTGGACCGACGGTAAGAACAGAGAAAAAGCCTTAACGATTTTTTGATGATCCAGCAGACAGAAGTACTCCGCTGTGTAAACTATGATGTCAGGTCCATGGCAGCTCATAGCTTTACACCTGCCGAATGATGAGTGCCATTCGAGTAGAGCGACGTTAATTGTCAGTTTTCGCCAGAACTTACGGATGAATAACGTCGGTTCCACTGCTTCATTCCTGGGAACAGATGCTGAAAAATCTGCTCTGGTCAGGGACTTGGGGGGGGGAGACGTGGCGGACTACATCTAGTGGCCACAATGAACCTGTGGGGACTGAAATGGAGGAGGAGGAGGAGTGACATAGGAGCAAGAAGCATTGGTCCCTGTGAAATGAGTGGGATTTTCTACCCAGTGAACAAGAGAGAGACGGAGCGGAGAAGCTGGAGGAGTGGATGGAAGATGAGAAAGATGAGGCAGCTTACCCCCAAGCTCCGTGGCAGTATACAGTTGAAATGGAGGGACGTGAGCCCCTTAGAGTCACTTGTGCAAGATGCGCGCAGCAATGCTTATTTGCCAGCTATGACAGCCAAAATCAGCATCCGCAGAGGGCTGACCTTTCTGGCTCTCCACCCTATTGGACTTACGCAAGCCGGTCCAAAATGGAGCCTTTTTCCAGCTTATTGAGATGAGGACCAAACACCAATACTATAGGGAAATCCTCCGTAATCAGTTGGCCGCTGCCATGTGCGCATCGTCCGCACCTCTGACAGTCTGACTGGGGTTCCTCAGCGCTCAACGTACTACAGCCGCGTGCTGCTGGGGAAGTGGGGGTGTAGGAGCAGTAACCACTCCACAGTAGTAACCTTTAGTCAGGAGACACGTGATAAGGAAAGCTTCCTTCAACCGCCTATGAGGAGGGCAGTCGCCAGCAGCAGCAGCAGGACCTGGAGCAGTCCCTGAACAACGGTTGTGGCCTCTTGGACAGCACTCTGCCACCTCAGTTAGAAGATCTCTGGCACTACTGTGCATCCAAACTGGATGTGTGGCCGCAACTTTGCCGAGTTTGCAGTGGAAGAAGCTGTACTGCCCAGTCCAGTAGTGTGGCATCAGAGGCGGGTTGGATCAGTGCGGCGGGGCCATCGTTACCCCAAAGAGAACCCTCTTGTCCACGGAAATGTGAACGACTGACCATTGTCAAGATGAATCCTGCGTGGATCGTCCAGGATATCCACACACCAAGGTCCTTAGACGTCAGTACTGGTGGTTCAAACTACCTGCCTCAGCACTATTCTGATCGCCACCCGCCTGATGCCACACATCTGCTCCAGTTTCTCCATCTGCCTAACCACCAACTTTACCAGGGACTGGTATTGCCCACCACCTCACACTCTGTCATTGTGCCACTCCTATGACCTCATGCCTGCTCGCAGCTGTTGCTGTTGTCCGTGGACATCCACACTGAGTCATTGGTGCCACTGTCTGACCTCATGCTGCTGCTGTGGCTGCTGCCATTCCTCACACACTGTGTCATTGTGCCTACTGCCTGACCTCATGGCTGCTACCAGCCGTGAGCCATCCTCTCAGTCATTGTGACATTCTGTGGCCTTCCTCCTGTTTTGCCTCCTCCAGAATGTCATTGTGCCACTGCCGACCTCATGCTTGCTGTGCTGCCGCCGTCACCCACACTCTGTCCACTAATGTTTTGCCACCTGACTCGTCAGCATGCTTTTTTCCATCATTCGACTGGCATGAATCTATAACAGTCTAACATCCGCTTCAGTTTTTTGGTCAGTTGCCCTCTAAGTGCCCAGGGAATTTTTATACGAGAAAGCGATTCTAAAAGCGGCGGCAGTCATCTGACGGTGTCATAACTAAAAACACAACATTGGTATGAAGACCAAAACCAATCTCCCTCTGCAAATTTAATCAATGGCACAACGTTCTACAGCAACCTGTAGGCTCTGTGCAGCCTGGAAAGTAGCTGCTATTTAAACGCGATTTCGTGCCGAAGTAATTCGTAAACTAAGCAAATTTTGACGAAAATTCGACGCAGTGACCGAATCGGGAATTTTTGAAAATTCGCCCATCTCTAGTTATCATACATAAAATTAATATAAAAATACATACTAACCCAATAATATAAAAATATCTCCTATACAATATGTTTAAAATTAAAAGATTCTAAAACTAATTTTAAATTAAATAACCCACTGATTATGTTGTTCAGATTTTTAAAATTTTGGTTTTGACTACATTAAATTTGAAATGTATTTTTGCTGCTCTCACCCTTTATTCCGCAAAAGCCAGCACACCACAGATCTTGCTGGGACCTGTGGTCCTCCAAGCAGGATCAGTACCATAGTTTCTATTCACTGACATGCTATTCTAATGACTTTTCTTTTATTTCCAGCCTATACATGTAATGCGCATAACACATAGGCGAGGCGTGTCGAACTTTACACCATTTATGAATACACAAAAAACACTTTCATACATCAGGCGCATTATAAACTGAAAATGAGACTGGACTATTCATTTTGACGCGCCCTCCTTCATACATGTCTCCCATGGTGTCTGTGCTGTGCCGAGGAGGGCTGAGCCATGCGCCATGCATGGCGGCCTTGTTTAATCTGGTTGTCATTCGGTTCCTCACGTCTTCCACCCATCTGCAAGGCATTCTTAAAATGGCCAGGAAACTTTGCATGAACTTCAGCCATTCCTACACCACCAAATACACCTTCCTTGAACTGAACAGAACAGAGAAACTATGAACAGAGAAAAACAGAGCCAAACAGAGAGAAATCTATGAGCAGAGAAAGTACATTAATTATTTTTGATGATCCAAGCGGACAGGAATACTCCACAGTGTAATTTTGATGTCAGCCAGTGGCAGCTCATGTGTGACACCTGCTGTTTGCTCAGGATCTTTGAGGAGGCCATGTTATTTGTCAATCGCCAGGACTATGGTTCCCTCAATGAACTGTATCTTCAGAGTTGTCCCATGAAATATAATACAATATTTACTATTTGTGAGGCGTGTACTAACTTTTCAAAGATACTGTATATAGTTTTTCTGAGTTACAAAAAAAGAGTATACCCTTCATATACTATGATTTGCAATAAAATGGAGAGATAAATTATAAAATCATGCCATTTTAGACAAATCTAAGATATGTTTCAAAGCCAGATGCTTTTGAGGATAAGAATTATGTAGCTTCATTTTGTTAGACACTTGTTCCTACTGTTAATCTATTCTGATAGAAATGTTAACAATGAAACTCTATCAGCATTGCTTTCAACTAATAGGAAAAACTTTAATTCTTTCTCTTCATTGATTTATTGTTTTTTTTCTTTAGCAAAATTCTGATTATAAAATATTCATGCCTGAGATTGACATAATTGCTATTACTTTTTCAGTAATCTATAATTAGAAGAATGTATGTATTCCTTACATTATTAAAAGTTATAATTGAAGGGTCTGATATAAATATGAAGATGAAAATATTCTAATTCAGCGATTATATTAATTGCATGTATGTCATTTTTAATGTGTAATATTCCAAAGGCTCATCTACAGAGATGCACAAAGACCTTCCTCATATCATTGCTCTTCTCCTGCATCACACAGTTCTCTGCCAATTTTTGTACAAAAAGAAAACATAAATGCTATTGCTTCCTTAGTAATAGTCTGCCACCCAATGACGGAATTGCTGTTTTTGATCAAAAAGTTGTATGTTCCTCAAAATAGTAAACTACAGGCCATATGTATGAAAACTATCTAGGTCTAAAACTCTCTTTGTTTCCCACAGCAACCAATCAGAGCCTACCTTTCATTTCATATAGTGCTCTGTAAAAATGAAAGGGGCACTCTGATTGGTTGCTATGGGCAACAAAGAAAGTCTTAGACCTAGACAGTTTTCACATATGTCCCCCTACAAGTTTTGATTTTTTTTTTCTTGGCTGTAGCAGTCTTCTGCCATTGGCTGATGTCAGTCAATGACACATGACCACTGTAGCCAATCAGTGGCTGCAGTGTTGATGTCCCATTCGACAGAAGACCATCAGAGAGTGAGGACAGTGAAGCATCCAAGATGAGAGAAGAGGTGAATATACATTTTTTTCTTTTCATAGGGCAGTAGTCTCCTATTTTAAAAATAAAATTAATACTCTTTTAAGCACAATAGACCTTATGTATGAAAACTGTCTAGCAGCAAGATTGTCTTTGTTACCCATAGGAACCAATCAGAGCTCAAAAAAGACAGCCTTAGTGCTAGGCAGTTTTCATACATATAACCCATAGTATTAGGGTGAGCGAATAGAATATGACGAAGTGGAATTTGTTTCGAATTTGAGGAAATATTTGATTCTAAAGCCAAATTTCCTGGTGATTCATGATAACACATCATATTTTTCTAAAATGGCCTCGAGCACATGGTGTGACATGAGGCAAAGAATTATGGGAGAAAGAAAGGAACAACCCTCAATGCCATGACATGCAGACGTGCAGCCAATCAGCAGCCGACAACTTCTGTGATGTCACAGCCCTATAAATGGGATAGCCTTTTTACATTCTGCCACTTGCCACTGTGTCTCTAATGTACACAGATCTCTCTGTATCAGCACTAGATTGCACTCTGTACCAATACTTCAGATTTTATAGTTACTGGGGTGAGATAACTTTAAACTACACAGTGTGTGTGTGTCATATACATACCATGTTCCTGAACCAGCAGTACCAGCTCCATCAGCAGCAACCTGAGTCTGGAGTCGTTGATGAGCAGCTTTCTTCACCCGCTTAGTGAGTAAGATACTCACCAGCAGCAGCAGCGCCTGGAGCAGACCTCGAACCAAGAGGTGGTGGCCTATTTGGACAGCACCCTGCCACCCCACATCGAAGATCCGCTGGACTACTGGGTAGCCAAACTGGATTTGTGGGTGCAACTTGCCAAGTTTGCGCTGAAGGTGTCCTGCCCAGCCAGTAACATGGCATCAAAGCAGGTGTTCAGTGCTGTGGGGGCCATAGTTACCCCGAGGAGAACTCGCTTGTCCACCTGAAATGTGGAAAGACTTACTTTTGTCAAGATGAATCAGATGTGGATCAGTCAGGACTTCCAGACATCAATGCCTGATGCATCAGATTAGATCAGCCATGCCGCCTCACCCAAACTTTGACAAATGAGTCTGGATTCTTCTGGCTATCTGCCTCAGCTACTATTCTGAAGATGCCACCCGCCTGATGCCACACATCTGCTTCCAGCTGCTCCTTCTATTACCCACCATCTTGACCACGGACTGGTATTGCCACCCACCTCCCCACTCTTCACTGGGCCATTCTGTAACCTTCTGATGCTGCTGCCACCTCACCACTCAGGTCTCCTCATGCTGCTGCTGTCACCTCCAGGATATGTCACCCTGTCAATCTCTTGATTGATGCTGCTGCTGCCGCCACTATCTCATTATGTCACCTCACTGCCGTCACCTCAAAATTATGTCATTGTGCGCCTCTCCGGCCTGATGCTGCTGCTGCTGCCGCCACCTCCGCCCTGTGTAATTATGTCAATCTGTGGCCTACTCATGCTGCTGTCACCTCCACAATCTGTCATTGTGCCACTCTGTGGCCTAGTAATGCGGTTTCCACCTCCACACTATGTCATTGTATCACTCTGTGGTGCACTCATGTTGCCGCCACCCCCACAATCTGTCATTGTGCCACTCTGTGGCCTACTCATGTTGTTGCCACCTCCATACTCTGTCATTGTGCCACTTTGTGGCCTACTCATGCTGCTGACAACTGACCACTCGACCACCCTGTGGTTTCCTAATGCTGTTTCTACCCTCCAACACTCTATGACATTGCCACTATGTTTGGTTTTCCCCTTCTTTTACTCTGTCAGAAGATATGAAAAGGACAAACACAACTGATTGTGTCGACGGAGAAGCCGTAAGGCCAGTATGACATGGTCCTTTGTTTGCATCAGGATTGTCTGATGATGAGGTAGCTAAAAATAGGAGTGGATACAAAACAGAGAAGACATGCAAATATTCCATTTACTTGTTATTTCTTTTTTGGATCAACTCCTGTTTCTTTTTGGCTTTAGCAATACTGATGGATTATTGACCGTTTAAAAGTGGAAACTGACAGATCAAAGGAAGGGCAAAATGAAAAATGATCAGTGACATCAATGCAAAATTACTGCCGACACCCTTTCCACTCGGGGGGAGGGGGGCTCTCCATATGTCAGTATTTAACAGAACAAGTTCTGTCATAATCTGTGGATTCATCTGATGACGGTGTAAAATGAGTGCACTCTTTGACGCTATAGTGGGATCTTTGCCCTCTGCTCGATTCTTTCTAGCTGGTGCTGACATTACCCTGTCAGGCTGTGTTCCCTCTTCAGTCATTTGGTCAGCTTTGACCCCGTAACTGCCCAGATAAGTGAAGAGTGAAGCGATTCTAGGAGCGACGCCTGTCATGTGTGTCACACTAAATCACAGCATTGTTTCAATACCAAACCACGCTCCCTATGCATATTTTTGCATGGCCCAATGTTCTACAATACTATACAGGCTCTCTGCAGCCAGGAAATAGCTATTTTTTAATGCAATTTGTTGCAAATAAATTCAGAACAACACAAATTTTGGGGAAAAATTCGGCGAATTGGCCGAAACGAACTTTTGAGAAATTTGCTCATCTCTACATAGTATCATCATCGATGGTTTAGTGAAGTAATGTAGCTCAGTCTGTTTTAATACGTTTACAGTAAGCCAGTGCAGTTCAATGTATAGATCAACAAAAGAAGGTACAGGATTGTATGAATATTTTGTGACATGAAACATTATGTTGATTCTTTTGTACTGTATAGTATCAGTTCTACCTATAACACAGCATTATCAGCAAACCAGAGCCATTCAAGAAAGCCATAAATGATTTCTGATCTTGATAGTGTGACATGAGGCACAGGGCAGAATCAACACATTATAATGTAAAGCTCTAAAAGTAAATATTGGCTATAAAATATTAATGCTGTCTATTTCAATAGAAGGTCAACATAACCAGTGCTAGTAATGCCAACTCTGTGCACTACAGAGATACAGTTCAAACTTGGAGCCAGATGGAAAATCAACTTATATGCAGTTCCTGGCACAATAAATGCTGAGCAAGGCATAAGGAACTATTACCCTGTAATCTCCTTTCTCTGGAGTTGTCAGTTAGAGAGTAGCATTGAAATGCGGCCGAGGGCAGGAGTGCATGCTCACTTCTCCTCTACTCCATAATACTTAAATAAGCTGTCACTTCACCATGCCTATCTGTCTCTGATTAACAGTTTTCTATCCATTACTACAAGTGGGTAGAAAACTGACAATCACCAGGGTGAAGCATTGGTCTAAAGATGACAACAAATTGTAATCAGGGCCGTTCCTAGGGGAGGGCGAGGCGGGCGATCGCCCGGGGCGCCGAGGCTCCGCTCACCCGAGGGGGGGCGCCGCCGGCCTCGCCCGCCTGGAGGATCACCCCTGACTCTGCACGGCTGTTTTATAACAGTTGCACAGAGCCAGCAGCTGCTGGTGCAGGGAGGAGGTGGGACGGATCGTTCCCATCCTGCCTCCTCCTCTGTATCAGCGGCGCAGGGGGCACACAGCTTTCACTGTGCCCCCTGCGACGCTGGGTCCCATCTGCCGCTGAGGAGATCCCTGGGAGCTGCGTACAGCGTAAGCGATGTGATGATGTCACGCCACTTACACCGCTCAGCAGCTCCGGACCGGGACGCGCGGACCGAGGTGAGTACTTTTTTGTTATTTATAATTAGCTACAGGGGGGCATCACTGGCTCCAGGGGTGCATCACTGCCCAGGGGGGAAACACTAGCTACAAAGGGGGGCATCACTGGCTACAAGGGGGCATCACTAGCTACAGGGGGTATCATGGCTACAGGGGGCATCACTGGCTATAAGGGGGGCATCTACTGGCTACACGGGGGCATCTACTGGCTACAAGGGGGTATCACCTGGCTACAAGGGGCAACACTGGCTACAAGGGGGCATCACTGGCTACAGTTGGGCATCTACTGGCTACAAGGGGTGCATCACTGGCTACAAGGGGGGCATCACTGGCTACGGGGGGAGGGGGGCATCACTGGCTCCAAGGGGGGCATCACTGGCTACAAGGGGCCCTCACTGGCTTTCAGGGGGGTATCACTGGCTACAAGGGGGGCATCACTGGCTTCAAGGGGGGAATCACTGGCTACAGGGGCATCACTGGCTACAAGGGGGGAATCACTGGCTGCAGGGGCATCACTGGCTAAAAAGGGGGCATAACTGGCTACAGGGGGGTATCACTGGCTACAAGGGTCATCACTGGCTACAAGGGGGCATCACTGCTACAAGGGGAAATTACTGGCTACAAAGGGGGGATCATTGGCTACGGGCACACTGGCGACAAGGGGGGACTCACTGGCAACCGGGGCCTCACTGGCTACAAGGGGGACATCACTGGCTACAGGGGGAGCATCACTGGCTACAAAGGGGGTCATCACTGGCTACAGGAGCATCACTGGCTACAGGGGGCATCACTGGCTACAGGGGCATCACTGGATACAAGGGGGCATCACTGGCTACAAGGGGGCATCACTGGCTACAAGAGTGGCATCACTGGCTACAAGGGGGGCATCACTGGCTACAAGGGGGCATCACTGGCTACAGGGGCATCTGGGCATCACTGGCTCCAGGGGAGCATCACTGTCTACAAGGGGGGGCATCACTGCCTACAGGGGCATCACTGACTACAAGGGGGGGCATCACTGGCTACAAGGGGCATCACTGGCTACAGGGAAGCATAATGGGCTACAAGGGGGCATCACTGGTAGAGGGGCCATCACTGGCTACAAGGGGGGCACACTGGCTACAAGGGGAATCACTGGCTACAGGGGCATCACTGGCTACAGGAGCATCACTGGCTACAGGGGGCATCACTGGCTACAAGGGGGGCATCACTGGCTACAGGGGGGCATCATTGGCTACAAGGGGGCATCACTGGCTACAGGGGCATCTGGGCATCTACTGGCTACAAGGGGGGCATCACTGGCTATAGGGGCATTACTGGCTACAAGTGAGCATCTACTGGCTCGAGGGGGGCTTCTACTGGCTACAGGGGGTGCATCACTGGCTACAAGGGGGCATCACTGGCTACAGGTACAGGGGCATCACTGGCTACAAGGGGGGCATCTCTGGCTACAAGGGGGCATCACTTGCTACATGGGAATCACTGGCTACAAGGGGGGGAACACTGGCTACAGGGGCATCACTGGCAACAAGGGGGCATCACTGGCTACAGGGGGGGCATCACTGGCTACAGGGGGAGCAATCATTTGGGTTTCAAGGGGGCTTTATGGCTACAGGGGGGCATCACTGGCTACAGGGGCATCTACTGGATACAAGGGGGGCATCACTTGCCACAGGGGCATCACTGGCTACAGGGGCATCACTGGCAACAAGGGGGCATCACTGGCTACAAGGGGGCAGCTACTGGCTACAGGGGGCATTCACTGGCTACAAGGGGGGCATCACTGGCTACAGGAGCATCACTGGCTACAGGGGTATCACTGGTTACAGGGGCATCACCGGCTACAAGGGGTCATCACTGGCTACAAGGGGGGCATCACTGGCTACAGGGGCATCACTGGCTACAAGGGGGAATCAATGGCTACAGGGGGGCATCATTGGCTACAAGGGGGACATCTTCTGGCTTCAGAGGGGCATCTACTGGCTACAGGGGACATCACTGGCTACAAGGGGGCATCAATGGCTACTGGGGGTGTCACTGGCTACAAGGGGGACATCATTGGCTACAAGGGGGGCATAACTGGCTACAAGGGGGCATCACTGGGTACAGGGGCATCTTGGCTACAAGGGGGGCATCTACTGGCTACAGGGGGCATCAATGGCTACAAGCGGGCATCACTGGCTACAAGGGGGCATCACTGGCTACAAGGGGGCATCTACTGGCCACAGGGGCATAACCTGGCTACAGGGGGCATCACCTGGCTACGGAGGCATCACTGGCTTTGGGGGCATCATTGGCTACAGGGGCATCATTGGCTACAGGGGCATCAAATGGCTACAGGAGGACTACCTGCTATAGGGGCTACTATGCGGCTACAGGGGGCATATTACATGGCAACCATATGAGTGCTATAGATGGGTTTGTTAGAGAAGGGAAATTGGTAGAGAAGTGGGGATAAATTGAGGGTCTAAAAATGTTGTTTGTAAATTTTACAATTAAGAGTCAGGAGTAGTCGTCATGGCGCTAGACAGATGGAAAGGAAGAAGAGAGAAAGAGAAACACCTCTCAGGAGGTCACCTGTGAGTCACTAGATGTACTTACTGTAACATTTATATGTCTGCCAGAGCCTGTGTACAGCTGGTATCCTCTCTGTAGGGCACTGTACGCCAGTAATATTTGTGAGTATAATGGTTTGATTTAGTAATGGGGCAGTTTGTATATTCACTCACTATATGGTAGTGATATGTGGTCATGGTGTGGTTTTATTATTCGGCACTATGTGCTGGTGATATGTGGTCATGTGTGGTGGTATTATTCGGTCACTGTGTGCTTGTGATATGTGGTCTTAGTGGTCTTGGGATTCTGGTTTTGTGTAGTGGTGTTATTTGGTAACTGTATTATTTAGTAGTTTTAAATTTAGCAGATTGTGGTAAAGCTTTTTGTGTATTTTGGCTTTGGTTTATGGTATTGCAATGTGGCGCACTTTGGCTCTATATGTTGCGGGGGGGAGGGGGCGAAATTTCTTCACCCTAGGGAACTGCCCTGATTGTAATCTTGCATAGTTACCAACAGTCCCACATTTACAGGGATGATGCCATTATTTGGCAATCCTGGCAATTATTTGTATGGGGCGCTGTACCACAAATACAGGCATCGGTCTTCTTGTATAATGTTTATGTTGTTGAAATAATTTATAAAATTATAATTTCAACAGTAATTTTCATCTCAAATCACTAATCCCTTCCCTATACTGTATACTGTCCTTATATCAGTTGTAGTAGTGGGGTCAATATACAGGGATTATTAGAAATAAAAAAAATATATTTTGTTACAGCCTGATCCATGACAGCTGCACCTCCACAATCCATGCCCCAAAATCTCCAGTGGGTA
This sequence comes from Phyllomedusa bahiana, assembly GCA_025379985.1. NCBI lineage: Eukaryota > Metazoa > Chordata > Amphibia > Anura > Hylidae > Phyllomedusa > Phyllomedusa bahiana. The sequence continues at coordinate 9,997 of JAODAL010049686.1, read as the reverse complement.
ATCAAATGGGTTCAGCTTCTATGTCTCACACAATCATCATCACATACATGTACAGTACATCAGAGTGTGAGAAATGGGCCCTTCCTACAATTTATGCATGTGGTAATGCAGGTAGGAGTTAGAGAGACAATATTAAGCATACTTGGACTAGAACTGGGCTCCCCATTGATGGATCTATTCGTTTAACTACTCTACTAAATGCATATTATGGGCCACATGTACGAAAACTGTCTAAGTCTAAAACTCTCTTTGTTGCCCATAGCAACCAATCAGAGCGCCCCTTTCATTTCAAATAGTGCTCTAGAAAAATGAAAGGGGCGCTCTGATTGGTTGCTATGGGCAAGTGCTATGGACAGTTTTCATACATGATGCCCTATGTGCACAAAACATGTTTTTTGCCAAGCAAAGTTGAGTACTTAGCAAAGGATACACAGAGGCATGAGGTACAGTGAGGAAAGTAAGTATTTGATACACTGGTGATTTTGCAAGTTTTCCCACCTACAAAGAATGGAAAGGTCTGTAATTTTTTATCGCAGGTACACTTCAACTGTGAGTGACAGAATCTATAAAAAAAAATCCAGAGAATCACATTGTATGACTTTTAAAAATGTAATTTGCATTTTATTCCATGAAATAACTATTTGATACAATAAAAAACATAATTTAATAATTGGTACAGAAACTTTTGTTTGCAATTACAGTAGTCAGACGTTCCCTATCGTTCTTGACCAAGTTTGCACACCCTGTAGCAGGGATTTTGGGCCACTCCTCCATATAGATTTTCTCTAGATTTTTCAGGTTTCGGGACTGACACTGGGTTACATTGAGCTTTAGCTCTCGCTAAAGATTTTTGATTGGCTTTAGGTCTGGAAGCTGGCTAGACCACTCCAGGATCTTGAAATGTTTCTTACAGAACCACTCTCTAGTTGCCTTGGCTGTGTGTTTCGGGTCATTGTCATGCTGGAATATCTAGCTATGTTCCATCTTCAATGCTCTTACTCTGGGAAGGAGTTTGTTGGCCAAAATCTTATGATACATGGACCGTCCATCCTCTCTTCAATATAATGCAGTTATCCTGTCCCCTTTTCAGAACAACACCTCCAAATTATGATGGTTCCCACGCCGATGCTTCATGGTTGAGACGGTGTTCTTGGGGTTGTACTCATGCTCCTTCTTCCTCACAAACTTCCCCATTCTGTGTAGGTGGGAAAACTTCGCCAGTGTATCAAATACTTATTTTCTCCACTGTACTTTCCCTACGAACTGGTGTGCCAGGGTGATACCCCTTACTGCAATGGGCAGTTTCTGCCAAAACCAATAGAAGATACAGTGCAACTTGTATCTTCTATTGTTGAGAGAGACCTGTTCCTGGTTAGAGGCCTCCACAGTGTTATCATATGACTCCTAAAGAAGTTGAAGTAAAATGTGTGTCGGTTGCACAGCAGCTGTCCAGGTCTATATGCACTTTGGTATTATTATATTTATTTATTTATTTTAGGTGTGCTGCTGCTCATGTTATGGTGATTTCTTTCCTCTTATTACTAGTATGTTTCTAATCATGTCTTTAATAAAATCTTCTTAAATATTTCAGATTTTTAGGATTTTTCATTTTTTATTTGCTTATTTAATAAAATAGAAGTTAAAAAGATTTAAGAAAATTAACACATGAACACAATAAATACAATATGATTATTTAGAATGCTTCACATACTCCATCAAATTATTTTTTTTATCTGCATCTCTGAAACATTTATTCTCATTTAGGTAAATAATTCAAAAGGTGTAACTTTACAGAATATCACATCTTGTAAGTACAATATAAAACAAAATGCTTAGATTGCATTGTTCTATACTTTATTAGAAACTCCAGTACGTTTATATCTCATTTCTGTATCATACTGTCTACCTTTGCTATTGATTTGTTTACTATAGCCAGAATAGTTTAAAACATTAATATATCACTTTTCATCTTTTCTATGAATCAATACCATTTATAGAAAGCCTGAGCCATGTTACGGTAAGAATAAAGATTGAAATATCATCTCAGTAGAAATATTTCCTTAAAATAACAGCTTTAGATGTGCCTAGTGGGAAAAAAAAGTAAGTACTTAAACCCCACACAACCACAAAATAAAATAATATAATTATATAATAACCATGCATCTAAAAAAAATTAGAATCCCAATCAAAAATTTAAAATTTACAGTTGAAACCAAAAGTTTACATACACTATATAAAAAGAACATATCAGTTTTTCCACTATTGATAGAAATCGGAATAAACCGTTTCCGTTTTAGGTCAATTACAATTACCAAAATTATTTATATTTGCCAAATGCCAAAAAAGAGAGAGAGAGAGATTTTTTAAGGCATGTATTAATTTCTGCAAAGTCAAAAGTTTACATACTTTTCATTAGTATTTGGTAGCATGGCCCTTAAACTGTATTACTTGGGTCAAACGTTTTAGATATCCTTCCACAAGTGTCTCACAATAGTTGGTAGGAATTTTGGCCCATTCCTCCTGACAGAACTGGTGTAAATGAGCCATGTTTGTAGGTCACCTTGCTCGCACCTGCCTTTCCAGCTTTGCCCATACATTTTCAATAGGATCGAGTCCCCCCTACAGCAAAAAAAACCCACAACATGATGCTGCCACCCCCATGTTTCACAGTTGGGATGGTGTTCTTAGGCTTCCAAGGATTTCCCTTTTTTCTCCAAACATAACAATGGTCATTATGGCCAAACCATTCAATTTTAGTTTCGTCAGACCACAGGACATGTGTCACGGTGGACGATAGTGGATCCGCTGGACCAGCGCAAGCGATGGCGTAAGCCACACCAGGGAGCGGAGTCTAAGTAGAACCCCGGGGTATTCACCAGAGCCCTCCGCAAGTGGGATGGATTTTGTGCGGCTGGAACTCCAGGTCGCTTTCACTGGGCGAGCTTGCTTGCGGTGAGGCCATGGAAGTAGGAGGTACAGAATCGTCAGACGAGGCATAGTTGGGGACAGGCAAAAAGGTCAAAGGAAGGCGGAAAAGGGGTTCATAGTCGAGGGCGTAGGCAAAGGGGTTTAGGGTTTAAACGGACAGGACAAAGGGAAACTCAAAGACTTTCAATAGGCTAGAAGGCAGGGACGCCGCACAGCAGCAGGAGCGCGGACTGGTAAGACCGCCCACCCAGGGGAACGAGTACGCCCGCGGCCCGGCACCCGGACCACGGCGCCGCTCGTCCCCGTGGCGGGAGAGGGGGCAGAGGTCCCGGTGAGCCCGTAGCCCGGCCGAGGGGCTGCGGGACCACCGGTGACAGTAGCCCCCCCCCCCCATAGGCCTCCCCCTCCTCCTAGAACGGAGAAACCTAACCAACCGGCCTCGGTCCAAGATGCTCTCCTCCGGCTCCCAAGATCTCTCCTCAGGCCCAAAACCCTCCCACTCGACCAGAAAATGACGTCTCCCTCTGATGGATTTCATAGCCAGGATGTCCTTCACCGCAAAGATATTGGAGGTTACTGCTTCAGGAGCGGGGAGGGGGAGGGGAATCCTCCGGGAAAGCGGTTTAGCACGACGGGCTTCAGTAGGGAGAAATGAAAAGAATTAGGGATCCGCATGGAGGGTGGGAGCCAGAGTTTATAGGCCACAGGATTAATACGACTCAATACCTCGAACGGCCCCAAGAACCGTGGACCCACTTTATAACTCACTATCTTGAGCCGAACGAATTTGGCAGAGAGCCACACCTTATCACCAGGAGCAAAAGTCGGAGCAGGTCTCCTCTTCTTGTCCGTCTGGGTTTTCATGCGGACTGCTGCCTGCTGTAGGGTCTGACGAGTCTGCTCCCAAATAGCGGACATATCTCGAACCATAGCATCCACTGCAGGAACTTCGGAAAAAGAGGCCACACGGAGAGGTGGGCGGGGGTGCTCCCCATAAACCACGTAGAAGGGAGAAACACCAGAGGATTCTGAGTCCAAAGAATTATAAGAGAACTCCGCCCAAGGCAAAAGGTTGGATCAATCATCCTGGCGAGCTGAGACAAAATGCCGCAGGTAGGCACCCAAAACCTGAAAAATCCAGCTTTACCTGCAACTGAGAATAGAGGGCACGCCAAAATCTAGATAAAAATTGGACTCCTCGGTCAGATACGATGTGCTGTGGCAGACCGTGAAGGCAAAAAATAGGCATGAAGAAGAGCGTAGCGAGGTGAGGGGCAGATGGCAACCCGGGCACCGGGATAAAGTGAGACATCTTTGAAAATCGATCTGTCACGACCCAGATCACGGTGTTACCCGAGGAGGGAGGGAGGTCAGTTATGAAGTCCATCGCCACATGTGTCCATGGTGTACAGGGTGATGGCAACGGTTGCAGCAGACCGGCAGGACAAAGGCGGTGAGCCTTATTCCGGGCGCACATAGTACAGGCCTCCACAAACTCCCTAGTATCTTTGGCAAGACCCGGCCACCAGTAGAACCGAGAGATTAGCTGGTAGGACCTCCTGGCACCCGGATGCCCAGCCACCAGAGAACTATGACCCACTTCAGGATTCCTCTACGAAGCGATGGGCCGCAAAATATGTCTTGCCTGGAGGAACCTTTTGGGGACGTGCAGGCGCTGCGTGAACAACGTTCCGGCGGAATGATATGTTTGGGGGAGTGATTCTTCTCCGACGATGTCCGAAGCACGGGAGAGACATCAGCCCTTACATTCTTCTCTGCGGGGCAGAGTGATACGTAAATTAGAATCGGGAGAAGAAGAGTGACCAACGGGCTTGACGAGGATTAAGGCCGCTTGGGCAGATTGAAGGTACAGAAGATTTTTATGGTCCGTGTATACAGCCGAAGGGAAGGGGTGCCGCTTCCATGAGATGGCGCATCCTCCTAGGTCCAATCTTGAAGCAAGCAACTCCCAATCCCCGATGGCATAATTCTTCTTCCGGCCGGGGATAAGATCTTCGAGAATAACCCACAAGTGAGTGTCTTCCTCCGTGGGCCCCTTCTGAGTAAGGACTGCACCAGCTCCCACAGAGGACGTGTCCACTTCCAACGAGAAGGTTTTTTCCGGTCTGGGCAGACAAGGATGGGAGCAGAGGCGAAGCAGCCTATTAGCTCGGAGAATGCCCTTCTCGGCTGCTGACGGGCCAACATCTAGGATTAGCCTTCTTCTTCATGAGAGCCACGATCGGAGCCACTAGTGAGGAAAAGTGGGGAATAAACTGGCGTAATAGTTTGGCAAATCCAAGGAACCGTTGTATGGCCCGGAGGCCCAACGGGGCGTGCCACTGAAGGATTGCTGATAGCTTAGTTGGATCCATTTGAAGACCTCGTGAGAAACAATGTATCAAGGAAGGGAAGGCTGGATTGATGGTCTCTTCTCTGCTCGCTAAGATCATCCAGCATAGCATATAGGCGGTATACTGCGTAGACGTCGCAGAACCTTTCGAACTTGTAGCCAATGGAGTCCGTAGTGTCCGGAGAAAATATCAGGTCTGTGCTTCGTTAAGATATACGATGACACAAGAGTATAGTAGATCCCTGAAGATATCGTTGACGAACTCTTGAAAGACCGCAGGAGCATTGCAATACCCAAAAGGGCATCACCAGTATTCAAAGTGCCCGTCCGGAGTGTTGAATTCCGTTTTGCACTCATCACCCTCTGCGAATCCTGATGAGATTGTATGCTCCCCGAAGAACCAACATAGTAAGACCGTGGCCCCTCGAAGATGGTCAAAGATCCGAGATTAGCGGTAAAGGATACCGGTTTCATCAACGGGTAAATCTTGTATAGACCCGTTAGTCTATGCACGGGTGGAGAGATCCATCTTAATTTTGTACGAAGAAGAAACCGGCTCGCAGTGAAAGAGGAGGACTCCGGATAAAAGCCCTTCTTGCGGTTTCTCTTGTAATAAAGCCGTCATGGGCCTTGTTCTCCGCACGGACAGTCGGGTACACCCTGCCCCTCGATGGAGGACTGGTCCCAGCTGGAGGAGTCGATGGGACGTCATAGGGCGATGAGTGGTAAGATTCGGCCTGCTTTTGCAGAAAAGACATCCGAAAAAGATCCTGGTATTCGTAGGCAGGCCTTGGCAGCAGTCTGACGGGAGTCTTGAGAGACCGCGAGGACACCAGGTGAGGATCCAGCAGACACGGTTTAGACAGTCGGAGCCCAGCACACAACCTCGCCGTTCTCCAGTTGAGCGTGGGAGCATGGTGTTGCAACCAAGGAAGCCCCAACAGAGTTGCTGACAGGACCGAGTCATACGAAAACAAATCCTCTCTCTGTGCAGGAATCCCCACACGACGATGACACCGGCTTGGTCCTGTACAGAATGGTGTCCTGAGAAGCTCCACACTGACTGTGAGGATATCACCAACGGTCGTCTCCAAGTGGTCTACCGAAAGTTTGTACCGAGACACCAGTGCAGCGTGGATGAAACCCCGCCGAACCAGAATTCAAAACCATGTAATACCGGGACTTGGAACACGAGTCCAGAGTCAGTTGTGACTTCCACTGGCATGGAAAGACATGGAGAGGAGTAACTCACACCTAGATGCCTCTCCCATGTGGCCTAGGTGCGAGAGTTTCCCGGACGCTGGGGTAGAACGGAAGAGTAACAGCCCATACGAAATGGTCGCGGGCGGCGTCAGTACAGGCATACCCTCTGACGCCGACGGAACAACTCTGCTCTGATATGTGACCGTCAACTGCATAGGTTCTTCCCCAGGTAGAGGAGGTGGCAGCGGGAGTCTCTGGAACACCGAGGCCAGACGGGTTAAGCGGTGGGGCAGCTCAGGGTCACATTCCAGACGACGCTCCTCTTGCCTCTCGGCGAGCGAATTCTATGCGGGTGGCTAGATGTACAAGTCCACTTAGGGAGGATGGTTAATCCATGCCACTATAGCATCCTTGAACTCTGCTGACAGGCCCTTCTTAAAGGTGGCACGACAGGTCGGCGTCGGTCCACGACATGTGTAGCATGTGAACAGCTCCATGTGTGTGATCGAAATTGGGGGACTGGGGGCATCGTCCTCGACTTGAGGAAACGCCCTGGCTCATGTTCAGTACGCAGTCCTCTGCAGAAGATATCTCCGTTCCGGCTCTTTCAATAACACTGCGTGAACTCAGTGAGGAAGGCTTGCAGGTCCGCTCGTCCCAAAGATGTGTAGTCCCCCCAAGCCAAGGCCTTGCCACCAGTAGACTGACCACATAACGCCACCTTGGCGCGTTTCCGTGGGAACTGGTCAGCCATCAATCCCGATGTGTCAAAGCACTGGGCGTTGAAACCCCTCACAGCTTCGGTCTCCCTCGAACTTTGGTACGGGAAAGGCGACAGACGAGCTTGTACCCACAGCACAGGTGGAGCAGCAGATGGCGGCGTAGCCACGGGTGGTAGATTGTTGTCTGCTGATGATCCCGTCCAAAAGTTGCTGGGAAACATGGTAGGTCAGTCTGGTCTATCAGCTGAAGCTGTTTGCGCGATTTGTCGCGACTGCTGCGCAACAACTGCTGCAAGTTCTACTCACTCGGGAGAGGCACCTTGCGGGATCCATGGCGCGGATCTTGCTGTCATGTGGCGGATGGTAGTGTGATCCGCTGGGACCAGCGCAAGCATGGCATAAGCCACACCAGGAGCAGAGTCCTAATGTAGAACCCGGTATTCACCAGAGCCCTTCCGCAAAGCTTAATTGGACTTGCTGCGGCAGGAAACAACCAGTCGCTTCCACTGGCGAGACTGTGGCGGTGCAGCCAAAGGATAGGCGGAGTACAGTAATCGTTCAGAAACGAGGCGTACATCGGGACAGGCAATAAGGTCAGGGCAGCGGCAAGTCGTAGTCGAAGCGAAGGCAAAGAGGTACGGTACACGGACAGGACGAAGGCACTCAGAACGCTTTCTCAATAGGCTAGAAGGCACTAAAGATCCGGGCGGGACATCCGGAAAGTGTATCCCTTAAATAAGAGTCAGGTGATTGACAACACCAATAATGGGCGCTCCGCACCGCGGTGTGGGCCCTGTTATATCAGAGGTGAATGTGACGCGCGCCGCAGTCCGGCAGGGACGCCGCACAGCACAGAAGCGTCGGGACTGGTAAGTCCACCCCGCCCAGGGGAACGAGTACGCCCGCGGCCCGACACCCGGACCACGGCGCCGCTCGTCCCCGCGGCAGGAGAGGGGGCAGAGGTCCCGGGGAGCCTGCAGCCTGGCCGAGGGGCTGCGGGACTACTGGTGACCACATGTCCAACAAAAATTGGGTAGATCATTTGTTCACTTGTTGTTTCTGGCGTCATGTGACAGTTTGCAAACATTAATCCTGGCTTTAAAAGTTTCTTATGAACATACATGGCATCTTCCTGGTGGAGAGGTGAACCTTCAAGCCAATTGATACAGTACTCGTTTCACAGTCGATAATGACATAATTCTTACCAGCTTCCATCACATCTTCACAAAGTCTTTTGCTTTTGGTTCTTAAGGTTGATATGCACCATTCGACCAAAGCACAACGGTCTGATCTCTGGAGACACAGAACACATCTCCTTCCTGAGCGGTATTATGGCTGAATATTTCCATTTTGTTTGTACTTGTGTATAATTGTTTGTACAGATGAATGAGGCACCTTCAAGTCCACAATTCTCTTCCTGATATCTTGGCGTGATTTGGTACTCATTAGGCATACCCCATTGTGCTCAACACCAGAAGCAGTGTGTTGCTGGTGTGCAATAAAATACATCCACAAGGGTGTCGCTAATTAACTTAGATGTTGCCAATAAATCAATAAGCCAATAATCAGAAGCTTCCAAAGACATGACATCATTATATGAGCGCCCCAAAATTTTTTAAGGCATTAATCCTAGTGTATGGAAACTTTTGACTTTGCAGAAAGTAAAAAAAAGTGCCTTTTAAAAAAAATTCTTTTTCTTCATTATTCGGGCAACGGCAAATATAAAAAATTTTTTTGGAACTAATTGACTTAAAAGGGGTATTTTTTCTGATTTCAGGTCAATAGGCGAAATACTGAAATTCCTTTTTTTGGATTAAAATTTCTAATAAAAAAAAATTAAAAAACAAAAAAGTCATGACTTTTAATTGTCCGTCCATGAAAAAATTTAATTAGTCCGTTGTGGTCCCGAGGAGGCACAAGACAGATTAATGATGTTTTTCAAGTACAGAGACTTGTAAAAGTACTCCCCAAAAACGAACTGTTTGATAGACACACTGTCCCCGCTTAACATCTCCACTACCAGGCTCCCGGGTGCAAAAAAAAATGATGCATACGCTCCCTTACATCTCCAGTAGCATTGGCGTCGTCATTCGCTTTGAGGGAAACAATTTTTCACTGAACAGCAAGAGGACCATTGATTCCAATCCAGCAAATTTTATGCCCCAACCCCAATTTTTATAGTTTTAAAAAATATATATAAAATTAGGGCCCCCTATAAGGGGAGCTGACACAGCCAGGGGGGAGCTGTTGGGTTATCTGAAAACCCCTCTGAAGTGAGGCATGCAAAACTGCTCCAAAGGGCGGTGAAAAACTGCTATGCACCCCGGGGGAGGTTGTTTTGTTTGCTTCTGTAAACCCTGGAGCAAGGCTGTCTTTATTTTTGCTGGTAAGCGAAGGAAACATTTTTTTGTTTTTCCGTTATTCAAGTTGAGGGACAATAAACTTTATGTTTTTTTTGCACCAAAACCCGGTCTTGCAATCCGAGACTACCTAGGAGCTGACACCCCCACAAAATTTGGGGGGGATGCGGCAGACACGACCCAAGAACCAGGTTGGAAAAATTTTTTTGCATAAAATGTTGTCCTGGTAAAGGGCCCTAGCACCTCAGAGAAAAAGGAGGAACTCATTAAACACCCGGGGGCAGAGCAACTGCAGCACACAAGGCAACAGGGGACAAACCCGGCCCAACAGGAGAAAACCCCTCCTGATTCAGCAGATGGCTCTCCTACTGAAGCCATAAAAAAAACCCGGAGCCCGTGCCTCCACCCAGCCCCAGTGACATTACAAGGGA
>JAODAL010049685.1:0-27989 GCA_025379985.1 Phyllomedusa bahiana | reverse complement strand
GGCGCAACCCCGGGCGCGTACATACAGGGGGAAAGGGGGGAGGGGGGAGCGATCCCCCTGCCTCCTCCTGCACAGTGAGCCCGCGGGGGGTGAGCGGACACTGCGGCCGCTTACCGCCTGTAGGAGGGGTCCCGGGGCGCAAGGTAGGCCCACGCTACCTTCGCCGGGGAAATTTTAAAAAGGACCCCCCCCGCCTGAGGCGGAGGAATGCCACTCCCCGGGAGGGGGGGGGGGCCCCCAAATAGCGGGACCCCCCCGCCAAAAACGGGGAGTTGGCATGTATGGGCACCCTTACCAAAACCATTGGCCCCCCAAAAGGGGGCCCCCCAAAACCTGCCCTTATGCATGTGGTCTGGGGCATGCTGGGGTTGCAGTTTCTCAACAGCTGGAGAGACATACTGTAGGTAGGAGGCTGCTGGCCTTGCAGATTTGCCATCATTGCTGCCAGGTGAAAGCTGCTTTAATGTTATATTTCCCAAGCTGCCTTTATAGCCTGTGGCATGCTGGGAGTTGTAGTTTTTCTACAGCGACCAGCACTGACAGCCCATCAGGGAAAAATCAAACAGGACTGAACTAAAAACCCCTGCGGCAGCCTATCGGAAGATCAAAAATCGTAATTAGCAAAAAGTGTGGCAGCCTTCAGGAGAGATTGAAAGGGTTTTGCTATAGCGACCACGCTGGCAGCCTATCAGGAGAGATTAAAGGTCTATAGCTATTGCGACCACGCTGGCAGCCTATCAGGAAGTTGAACAGGCGTGCTAAGTTTTCCACGCTGGCGCCTATCAGGGGGGATAGGACAGGTCTGTACATAGTGACCAGTGCTAGCGCCCATCAGGAGAATTGAAAGGTCTGTAGCTATAGCAACCACAGGGCAGCCTATCAGGGGGATAACATTCTGTAGCTATAGCAACCATGGGGCACCCTATCAGGAGAGATTGAACAGGTCTATAGCTATAGCGACCAGCGCTGGCAGCCTATCAGGAGAGATTGAACAGGTCTGTAGCTATAGCAACCAGTGCTTGCAGCCTATCAGGAGAGATAGGACAGGTCTGTAGCTATAGTGACCAGTGCTAGCAGCCTACCAGGAGAGATTGAACAGGTCTGTAGCTATAGCTACCAGCACGGGCAGTCTATCAGGGGAGATGGAACAGGTCTGTAGCTATAGCAACCAGCGCTGGCAGCCTATCAGGAGAGATCAAACAGGTCTGTAGCTGTGGTGACCACAGGAGCTGATGCAGCCCATACAAGAGGGGATATCTAGGAATAGGTAGGACACGGTTAATTGACACATATTGCAAAGTGACTTGTTTTTTAAGATCTTTAACATAAAAAGCAGCGATCCCTGTAGTGAGACAACCCCTTTAAGCAAGATGGCCGCCCCCATAATCATGTACAGAAAACAGAACTGAGAAATCTACAATCAGAAAATAAAAATGGCTAAGACGAAAAGAACTCCTTTGGAAGAAACTAGTGAAATGACTTGTTTGTTAGGTAACTGTGGCTGACACTTTTTGCCTGGATTTCTGGGGGCAGTGTCATCAGCGTAGCCCTTTATGGAGGCAGCATGACTCGTGCCCCCATAAATAGCTAAGTCATAATGCCCCCATAGGCGGGAGGTGGTGGGGGGGGGGGGTGCCCAGTATTTCTATTCGGAGTGGTGGAGGGCCTGCTCTACCCCACTGCCGCCTGTCCCTGTGACATTCCAGCCCCTTTATCTGTGCGACAGCCAATTCCTTCCCTTCCACGACAGGATTACTGGCAGCGGCGGCGGCGTCTCCCCCTGTCATGTGTGCATGTGCCTGGGAATATTTCTTTTCTTGCAGGCATTAGCAAGATAGGATATTACTCACGCCCTAGTTGTGAAGGATTTGCCAGCCCATCGCCCTGTGCACGCTTTCGCTCCCTCTGTCTGTCTCCCAACAAGCTGGCATGTTAGAATAAGTGAGGTAATTAAGTGCTTGGGTCTCAAAATTCAAAAAAGGATGGGAAAAAAATCCGAGACGACTGGAGCCCCTTTCAGAGATGTGGGTGAGATAATGCAGGATAATAACCCGCAATCATCTGCACTAAGCTGCACTAATAATGTTGACTGAGGATTTTTTCACCCACTAATAACAAAAAAAACAAAAACCTTCCCCATAGAGGAGAACAGGGATGGCCCCATTTGCACACAGCCTGGGTGATCGTCACATGGGGCTCCGGGCAGCTGTATGGAAATACATTGGCTCCTGCTCCCTTTCATCAGGTGTCATCAGGGATGAAACGCGTCATGTGCACCAGAGGGAGAGGGAGAGATCTCACACTGATCTATCAGCCCCCGTGGGACGATGAGAGGGGTCGTACAGGGTCTCTGTAGGAATCAATGGAACTGCATGAATGTTTATATCCAACTCTGAGCTCCACAAAAATACATGACATTACCTAAAGGTCAACAGGTTTGTCGACAGACCCACCCCTAGCATCTAATTTTATAGCAAAGCTGCACTACTATTCTGCTGGGGCAGTATGTACATACATTACTTATCCTGTATGATCCTGATTTACATCCTGTGTTATACTCCAGAGTGCACTCATATTCTGCTGGTGCAGTCACTGTACAACATTCTTATCCTGTACTGATCCTAGTTACACCCTGTATTATCCTCCGAGTGCCTCACTATTGCTGGTGCATCACTGTAATACATTACTTATCCTGTACTGACCCTGAGTTACATCCTTTTTTTCCCTCCAGAGCTGCACTCACTTTCTGCGGTCCAGTCCTGTACATACATTACTTATCCGTATGTCCGGTTCCCCTGTATTTACTTCAGAGCTGCACTCACTATTTGGGGGTGCAGTCATGTACTCATTACTTACCCTGTCGTCCTGAGTTACACCCGTATTATCTTCCGGCTGCACCACTATTTGTGGTGCAGTCACGACTTACATTACTTATCCTGTCTGATCCTGAGTTCATCCTTATTACCCTCCAGAGCTGCGCTCATATTCTGCTGGTGCAGTCACTGCATATACATTACTTATCCGTACAAATCCTGATTACACCCTGTTTTATACCCCAAACAGCTGCGCTCACTATTCGCGGGGTGCGTCACTTTTTACATCATTTTTTTCCTGTTGACCTGAGTTAATCCTGTATTATACCTGGAGGATAATCGGAGTAACTCAGGATCTACAGGATAAAATGTATGTACAGTGTTCACCAGCAGAATAGTGGCGCAGCTCTGGGGATAAAAGATGTATCGGGTCAGTACAGGATAATAATGATGTACAGTGATTTTGCACCAGCAAATAGTGAGTGCGCTCTGGAGTTAATACAGGATTTAACTCGGGGATAGGTGGGAAAAGTAATGTATGTACCAGTGTCTGCACCAGCAAAAAGTAGTGCAGCTCGGGAGTATAATACGGGTGTAATAGGACTAAATAATTTAATTTTATGTACCAGTGTCTGCACAGCAAAAAAAGTGGGCAGCTCTGGGGGATAATACAGGATGTAACTCAGGATATACAGGTAAGAATTATTTACACAGTGACTCAACAGCAAATTGAGTGCGCTTGGGGTTAATACGGGAAAAAACTCAGGATCAGACGGGTAAGTAATTTTTGTACTACTCCCCAGGAATAGGAGCGCAGCTCTGGGTATAATACAGGAAATATAACTCAGGATCAGTACAGGATAAGTAATGTATTACAGTGACTGCACCAGCGAATAGTGAGTGCGCTCTGATATAATACAGAGTAACCAGGATCATACAGGAAAAGTAATGTATGACAGTGACGCACCAGCAAATAGTGAGTGCGCTCTGGAGGAAAATACAGGATCAATCGTCAGTACAGGTAATAAGGTATGTACAGTGACCTATCCCACAAAATAGTGGTGCAGCTCTGGAGTATAATACAGGATGAACTCGGGATCGTGCAGGGTAATTTAATGTATGTACAGTGACGCACCAGCAGAATAGTGAGTGCAGCTCGGGAGGATAAAAAGGGTTAACTCAGGATCGTACGGGATAAGAAATGTATGTACATGACTGCACCGCAGAAAATATGAGTGCAGTCTGGAGGATAATACAGGATGTAACCAAGTCATTACGGGGAAAGAAATTTAAATGTACACAGTGACTGCCAGCGAATGTGAGCGCAGCTCGGGGGATAAAAACAGGATGAAAAACCGGGATCTACAGAAAAAGTAATTATGTACACAGTGACTGCAGCCAGAATGTGGGGGGCAGCTCTGGATTATAATACAGGATGTAACTCCTATTTCTTTTTCCATTGTGGTGTCTTTCATTGACAACATATATTCCTGACTCTGCAGACTGTCGCGTGGCCTCTGATTGGTGGGCATCGCCGCTGTTCTGCGCAGATAATACATGACCTGAATAGAACAGGACCAGACGTTGCTCTTTGCCTTTAGAAAAATAACGCCGCCTCATCATTAGAGGTGCCCCTCCTGCAGGTGTCTCTTAAACATCTGGTGCAGATTATTGACCCAGTTCTACAAACTCGGATGTATATAATATGTTTAAAGGCGAGTCCCTGAGGGTTTGTACCTGCCAAAGTGTGCGGAGCTCTGTGTAATTAGCAGCACAAAGCTGAAACTTCTTCCAGTGCATGCGGAGGTATTCTTAGCGCTCGCAGCAGTGTCCTCAAACCGGCACAAGAATGTGACTGATTTATTTCTTCATTTCTTTGGACTTAGAGGATTTTTTTGTTATCTTTAATTTTGCTATCTACATATCCAGGGAGTGCAGTGACCCCTGTGCAGGTCAGCGGTGTCCACACAACCAAGACTTGTGAAGGGCAATGTCCACTCTTTGTACGTTCCTGTATTCTCCATCCACCACCTGGGATGTCATGATTTGCCATTTTATTTGCTATTTCGTATCTCGTCTATATCTATGAATATAAGGGGAAGTGGAACGAAGGCTTACAGCGGGGGAGTCCAAACTCATTGTCATCGAGGGCCTCAGCAGCATTTTGGTTTTCCTTATAGGAGTCTTGGAGGGTGACTAAGGTGCCTGGGTAGAGCTGTCAGAGCTGTGCCACCAACTGAGAGTTGCTGAATAGAGCAGTGGGCAGGCGCATGCTGGAGCTCAGGATCCAAGATGGCGCCTCCTCCTCTACCAAGCGCTGGCTGTGTCCTCTGAAAGTGGAGAACTGGTCCTTCTCACTCCAACAGAGCGGTGTGGAGGTGCACGCTGGAGCTCAGGATCCAAGATGGCGCCTCCTCAACCAAGCGCTGCTGTGTCCTCAGACAAAAGTGGAGAACTGGTCCTTCTGAGTCCAAAAAGAGCGGTGTGGAAGGGGGCATGCTGGAGCTCAGGATCCAAAAATGGCGCCTCCTCCTTAAACCCAAATGCTGGCTGTGTCCTCTGAAAAGTGGAGATCTGGTCCTTCTACGTCCAAAAGAGCGGGGTGGAGTGCACGCTGGAGTTAGACTCCAAGATGCGCCTCCTCTACCAAGCGCTGACTGTGTCCTCAGACAAAAGTGGAGAACTGGTCCTTCTAGGGCCAACGAGCGGTGTGGAGGTGCCGCTGGAGCTCAGGATCCAAGATGGCGCCTCCTCCTCTACCAAGCGCTGGCTGTGTCCTCTGAAAGTGGAGATCTGGTCCTTCTACGTCCAACAGAGCGGGGTGGAAGTGCACGCTGGAGCTTAGACTCCAAGATGGCGCCTCCTCTACCAAGCGCTGACTGTGTCCTCAGACAAAAGTGGAGAACTGGTCCTTCTGAGTCCAACAGAGCGGTGTGGAGGTGCAGGCAGGAGCTCAGGATCCAAGCTGGCGCCTCCTCCTCTCCCAAGTGCTGGCTGTGTCCTCTGAAAGTGGAGATCTGGTCCTTCTACGTCCAACAGAGCGGGGGTGGAAGTGCACGCTGGAGCTTAGACTCCAAGATGGCGCCTCCTCTACCAAGAGCTGGATCTGTCCTCAGACAAAAGTGGAGAACTGGTCCTTCTCAGTCCAACAGAGCGGTGTGGAGGTGCACGCTGGAGTTCAGAATCCAAGATGGCACCTCCTCTACCAAGTGCTGGTTGGGTCCTCAGACAAAGGTGGAGACGTGGTCCTTCTGAGTCCAACAGAGCGATGTGGAGGTGCATACTGGAGCTTAGAATCCAATATGGCACCTCCTCCATTACCAAGTGCTGGCTGTGTCCTCTGAAAGTGGAGAGCTGGTCCTTCTATGCCCAACAGAGCAGGGGTGGAAGTGCACGCAGGAGCTTAGAATCCAAGATGGCGCCTCTTTCTCTACCACGCGCTAGATGTGTCCTCAGACAAAAGTGGAGATGTGGTCCTTCTCAGTCCAACAGAGCGGTGTGGAGGTGCATGCTGGAGTTCAGAATCCAAGATGTCTCCTCCTCTACCAAGCGCTGACTGTGTCCTCAGACTATGTCCTTCTGAGTCCAACAGAGCGGTGTGGAGGTGCATGATGGAACTTAGAATCCAACATGGCACCTCCTCCATTACCAAGTGCTGGCTGTGTCCTCTGAAAGTGGAGATGTGGACCTCCTGAGTCCAACAGAGCGGTGTGGAGGTGCACACTGGAGCTTAAAATCCAAGGTGGCACCTCATCCTCTAAAAAGCGCTGGCTGTGTCCTCTGAAAGTGGAGATCTGGTCCTTCTACATCCAACATAGCGGTGTGGAGGTGCTCACTGGAACTCAGAATCCAAGATGGCACCTCCTCGACGAAGCGCTAAGTGTGTCCTCAGACAAAAGTGGAGATGTGGTCCTTCTGAGTCCAACAGAGCGGTGTGGAGGTGCACGCTGAAGCTTAGAATCCAAGATGGCGCCTCCTTCATTACCAAGTGCTGGCTGTGTCCTCTGAAAGTGGAGATGTGGTCCTTCTACGTCCAACATAGCGGTGTGGAGGTGCACGCTGGAGCTCAGAATCCAATATGGCACCTCCTCCTCTACCAAGTGCTGGCTGTGTTAGAGAACTGGTCCTTCTGAGTCCAATATAGCGGTGTGGAGGTGCACGCTGGAGCTCAGAATCCAATATGGCGCCTCCGCCATTCCCAAGCTCTGGCTGTGTCCTCTGAAAGTGGAGAGCTGGTCCTTCTACGTCCAACAGAGCGGTGTGGAGGTGCACAATTGAGCTTCGAACCAAAGATTGGCATCTGCTCCATGTCCAGACCTTGTCTATCCCTGCTTTCTGTGTCTACGCTCTTGAGGACCTTGTATATTGATGTGGTGGACTGGATTCGGCCTGCGGGCCTTGAGTTTTACACACGTGGCTTTCAGAAACTACAATTTTGCACTAGACATCAACCTGCGCTCACATATCTGGTGTCGCTGCGGCCGAAAAAGTCCGATCTATTACAATCTAGCATCATTTATCCCGTGCGCTGAACACCGCAGAGAAAAAAAAAAATTGCCTTTTTTTGGTCATTTCACGTCCCCTAAAAATTGGAATAAATTTAATTTACAAAGTCGCATGCATTCCAAACTGGTAGCAATAAAAAGTGCACTTCATCTGCAAAAAATGCCCCTCACTCACGTCTGTAGATGTTAGTAAAAAAAAGTTATTGGCCGCAGAATATGTCGCCGCGGCGCAAATTTCAAAAAGAGAGAACGTTATGAATTTTTTTACGCTACCAAAACATAACGGAAACCCTACATGTTTAGGAGTGGCGGATGCGGATCAACCTGTAAAATACAGATAACACATTATATTTACCGAAGATTGAACGCCGCAATAGCAGAACACCCGCAAACATGGCGCAAGTAAATTTTTTCACATTTTGCCGCACCTAGAATTTTCTTGGTATATTCTATGGTGCGGTGAATGACATCATTAGAAAGTAAATCTTGTCCTGCAAAATATAAGCCCTCATACATCTATGTAGGTGGAGGAATAAAAAAGTTATGGCTGTGGGGAGGCCTTGGCATTGAGGGGTTAACTTGGAATAGCAGCGCCGGTGCAGTAACTTCACTTGGCGCACATATCGCGTCTCCAGTGCTGACTCTTGCACCCTTCGCGGCTTGCAGGGGGGGAGCGCCCCATAGACACTGCTATGCTGGAGCCGAGTGCAGACCTGTTCCCTTGCTTCCTCCAGGATCTCCTCATCCGCTCTAGCAGGGTTTCCATTCACTGACCTTCTCTCCAGCCCCCGGGACAGCGGCCATGCAGTGTGCTACATTAAACTGTAGGGTAGGATGAGGATGCAGCGGCCTCTGGCTCCTATACACTGCAGATTTTTTCAGACTAAGGTGTCACTTAAAGGGGTTTTGCCACAAAGTAAAAATGAGGTGGGACGCTTGAAAATGAAATAACAAACATTTTCACCATTCATTATCATTACAAATTCTGCACCGTTTTTGTCTCAGCTGCTCCTTTAGTGATCCATTGTTTACAGCTCGTCTCCAGGGGATACGACCAGGGCTGAGAGCTCCTCAGTCCTGGTCGCACATGCTCAGACATCACCTCTCCTCTCAGGCAGCTACTGAGTGTTCAAACCCCAGGTGCTGTCATTCTACTCCCGTCCTCCTTAGTAATTAGTCAAACAGTGCAAATAAATAAATAAGAAACCTCAATGAGGTCTGTGCATTGATAAAGAGGAAAAAAAATCCACAGTTTTGGTTCCTGCAGGGATTTGAACTGAGGACCCTTGTGCCTGGAGGCAAAAGTTTTACCTCTAAGCTACATAATAACTACTCACAGCTCTTTACATAAACAGACTTTTCTTTGACTAGAGAGAGGAAAGGCCTGGTGATGTCATCCTGCTGAGTCACATGACATGTAATTCAAACACATCACACACGCCCCCTTCTGAGCACACAGAGCTGAAGAGCTGGATACAGGAGGTATGAAATGAGATCGTGGCAAAACCCCTTTAAAGGAGTTTTCTCATCATGCAGTTTCATAGTCACAGCCAGCTTTTCTTTCCCTCTAGTCTTGTTCGACTGTAGTATGTTCTATAGCAATGATTATCATATTTAGCTTCTCTGTCTCATTAGGCAATGGGTTGTCGCTATAACATGGATTAGCATAGTTAGCTTCTCTCTCTCCTCAGGCTGTGGGAGGTTCTATAGCAGTGATTATCATATTTAGCTTCTCTGTCTCATTAGGCAATGGGTTGTCTCTATAATATGGATTAGCATAGTTAGCTTCTCTCTCTCCTCAGGCTGTGGGTGGTTCTATAGCAGTGATTATCATATTTAGCTTCTCTATCTCCTCAGGCTGTGGAATGTTCTATAGCAGTGATTATCATATTTAGCTTCTCTATGTCATCAGGCAATGGGTTGTTTCTATAGCAGGGATTAGCATATTTAGCGGCTCTATCTCCTCAGGCTGTGGGAATTCTGTAGCCATGATTATCATACTTAGCTTCTCTATGTCATCAGGCAATGTATTTTTTCCATAGCAGTGATTAGCATATTTAGCTTCTCCATCTCCTCAGTCTGTGGGAGGTTCTATAGCAGTGATTATCATACTTAACTTCTCTGTCTTATCAGGCAATGGGTTGTTTCCATAGCAGGGATTAGCATATTTAGCTTCTTTCTCTCCTCAGGCTGTGGAATGTTCTATAGCAGTGATTATCATATTTAGCTTCTCTATGTCATCAGGCAATGGGTTGTTTCTATAGCAGGGATTAGCATATTTAGCTTCTTTCTCTCCTCAGGTTGTGGGATGTTCTATAGCAGTGATTATCATATTTCGCTTCTCTATGTCATCAGGCAATAGGTTGTTTCTATAGCAGGGAATAGCATATTTATCTTCTCCATCTTCTCAGGCTGTGGGAGTTCTATGCGTGATTTCATTTTTTAGCTTCTCTAGTTCAGGCAATGGTTTTGGTTCTATAGAGGGATTAGCAATTTAGCTTCTCTATCCCCTCAGGTTGGGTGGTTCATGCATGAATCTATTTGTTTCCTATGTCTCAGCAAGGGGTTTGTTTCATAGCAGGGTTTTGCTATTTAGTTCTCCATCTCCTCGGGTTTTGGGGGTTTTTCTATAGCTGTTATCATATTTATCTTTCCTATGTCATCAGGCAATGGGTTCTTTCTATAGCAGGGATTAGCATATTTAGCTTCTCCATCTCCTCAGGCTGTGGGTGGTTCTTTAGCAGCGAATAGCATTTTTAGCTTCTCTCTAACTAGCTGGGACATTACAAAGACAAAGTGCAGGAGAGTTAATCTTCAATAAACAAAACCACACATGCTTTGAGCAGTGAAAACAATTGCTAATCTGTAAACAAATGAAATCTTTGAGAAAAATAGGATCCACCGACCATATAGGTAACCATAAAAAACTTGTGCACTCAGAGCATATAAATCCTCTTTCCCCTAAAAAAAAAAATCTAAGGCAAGGTATTTAGAAAAAGTCTTCTTTTTACCCTTCCCTTTTTTTTTTGGAAAAAAAAAAAAATTTTTTTGGTTGGTGGGGGGTTTTTTTCTTTTTTGGGTTTTTTAAAAAAAATTTTTTATTTTTCCCTTTTCCTTAATTTTTTTAATAAAACCCCTTAATAAATTAAATATTTGGTGTCAGGCATATAACCCCTCCACCAGCCCAATGGAAAATTCAGCCCACTCCGTGCCTCCTTGCACCCCCTTCCTGTCTCGGATTAAGTGCCGCCCGAGGCGGTTGCCTACTTTCGCCTACCGGTGGTCCCGGCCCTGTGCTCTCCTATTTTGGGAACAGGCCCTTAAAATCTCTATTCGGAATAGAGATCCGATCTCACTTAAGCCAACTCTCTATTTTTGTTCTATGAAGAATTTCTGCACAGCAATAAAATTTCCCCAAAAACTGTCATCAAAAGTGCGAGTAGGAACACCCCTTTTTAAAAGGCGGGGGCTGTCCGGGACCTTAAAAAGGAGTTGTCTAACTGCAGATATTGATGGCATTTTCCTAGGATATCTCTAGGACATGCCATCATTGTCTGATAGGTCTGGCTCCCACATCTGGGCCCTGCATCTATTTCCTAAAAAAAGCCCTAAAACCTCTCTTTTTCTGAACAGAGAGGTGGCGGGCCTCCCCCCAAGACTGAGTGGAAAGCAGGGGCGTAACGGGGGAAACCTGGGCCCCAAGCAACTTTTGTATGGGCCCCCCCTCCTGCTTGACAACCCGTGAATTTTTACCGGGGACCTTTTAATAGCAGTCATGCAGTTACTAGATAACCCAACAAGCAATTACCCCCAAATCTTTTTCTACCAAACAAACCCCCCTATCCCCCAGACCAACATACCAATAGAACTACTGTTTTGGACCTGATTAACCGCCAGAAATAGCACAAATTAACACCACTGTGAGATAATACCCCCAAACTTTTTACTGTCATATCAAAACCAATATCCCCGCCAATAGTGACCATATAGTGGTATATAATAGTGTATAAGCAGGCATCCCAACTGCCCCCTCCAGCTTTTGGGGGAAACACAACCCCATCTGCTTTAAAAAACCTTTAAACAGTGGGGAATATGGGAAATTGTATTCCCCCCCCCCCAACATTTTTCGGGACCGCAGGAGGATGCCTGGTATAAACTCTCCCAAAAATTTGGGACAAAAGGGGGGGAATACATGACACACCAAATAAAGTGACACACTCCCTCATGGGGGCTCGCCCCCAACACCTCCCTCACCTGAGGGCTCGCCCCACACACTGCCTGCACCTTGGGGCCCCGTCCCCCACAGCACTGCCTGCCCCTAGGGGCCGCCCCCAGCACTGCCTCGCCTGGGGCTCGTCCCACAGCACTGCCGGGCCTGGGGCTCGTCCCCACGGCACTGCCCTGCCCCTGGGGGGCTCACCCCCCACAGCCCCTCTGCACCGGGGGCTCGTTCCCACGCACTGCCTCCCCTGAGGGCTCGTCCCCACAGCACTGCCTGCCCCTGAGGGCTGTCCCCACACATCCCGCACCTGAGGGCCCGTCCCCACAGCCTGTCTCCCTGAGGGCCCCCCCACACACTGCCTCACCTGAGGGCTCGCCCCACAGCATTTTTGCCTGCGCCTGAAGCCGTCCCCCAGCACTGCCTCACCTGAGAGTCGTCCCCACGGCACTGCCTGCACCTGAGGGCCCTCCCCACCACGCCCCCCTAGGGCTGTCCCCACACCTGCCTGCCCCTGAAGCCGTCCCCCACACTGCCTGCACCTGAGGGCTCCCCCCACAGCACTGCCGCGCCGAAGCTCTTCCCCACAGCATGCCTTTGCCCCTGAGACTTTCCCCACGGCATGCCTGCACCTGAGGGCCCCCCCCCCAAAAACTGCCTGCCCGGGGGGCTCTTTCCCCCACAGCACTGCCGCGCCTAGAGCCCCCCCCCCCCACAGCACTGCCCTGCCCCGAGGGCTCGTCCCCACAGCACTCCCTGCCCGAGGGCCCGCCCCACGCACTGCCTGCACCGGGGTGCCCCCACAGCACCCCGCACCTGAGGCTCGTCCCCACAGCACTGCCTGCACCTGAGGGCTCGTCCCCCACAAAAATGCCTCCCCTGAGGGCCCCTCCCCACAGCACTGCCTGCCCTGAGGGCTCGCCCCCACACCCCTGCTGCCCCTGGGGCCGTCCCACACACTGCCGCACCTGAGGGGCCCGCCCCACAGCACGCCTGCCCGAGGGCTGTCCCACAGCACGGGTTTTCCGACATTTTCAGATGTTTTGGTTTTGAAACCCCGTCTAAAAACCGACTGTCAACCATTTACATTGACTTATAAAATCTGCGCACCACCTCCCCCTGCATGGATTTTCCCCGGTCTTTTTTTCACCCCCCGATCCTAACCCAACCAGAAAAAAAGTTTTTCTCTGCCCATTTTGGGCAAACAGAACAGTGGGGTGCGAAGGGGGACGGTTTAAATCCACAAACGCAAAAACCTTCTCCCTATGTCCAAAAAAAGCCCAAAAAAATTTTTGCCCCAAAAATTTTATTTCCCTTTTTTTAACCTGTTTGTCCTTTTTTTACGCCAAAAACAAAAACCCTGCCTAAAACTGTGCATGGGGACTTTCATGCGATTTTCTTTTTAAATAAATGAAAATTTTGGGGGGGGCCACGGTTATAGAAGGGGCTTTCAAATCTAAACCACCCCGGGGAAAACCGCTGAAAACCTGTGCCTTTTGGGGGAGACCCTCAGGGGCAGGATGCTGTGGGGACGAGCCCTCAGGGGAGGCAGTCCCGTGGGGACGGGCCCCAGGGCAGGCATGCGTGGGGACGAGCCCCCGTGCAGGCATTGCTGTGGGGACCCCCTCAGGCGGGCAGTCCGTGGGGACGTGGGGCCCTTTTTGGGGGCAGAAGGGCAGTGGGGGGAACGACCCTCGGGGTCAGGATGCTGTGGGGGACGACCCCAGGGGCAGGCAGCTGTGGGGACGAGCCCTCAGGGCGGGCGTGTGTGGGACACCCCCAAGGGGCAGCATGCGTGGGGACGAGCGCTCGGCGTAGCAGTGCTGTGGGGACAAGCCCTCAGGGGCGGGCAGTGCGTGGGGGGGACGGGGCCCTAGGGGGGCGGGGCATGCTGTGGGGGACGGGCCCCATGGGGAGGGCATCCGGGGGGGGACAGCCCTCGGGGGGGCAGGCGGCGTGGGGACGAGCCCTCAGGTGCAGGCAGTGCTGTGGGGGGACACCCTCAGGGGGGGCGGGAAAAATGGGGGGGGGGTGGGACGCCCCCCAGGGGCAGGCATGCGGGGGTTGGGTACAGCCCTCAGGGGCAGGCATTTGCTGTGGGAGAAGCCCTGGGGGGGGCAGGCGAGGCAGTCTGTGGGGACAAGCCCTCAAGGGGGGGGGGGGCCAGGCAGTGCTGTGGGGGACGGCCCCCCAGGCGCACAGTGCTTGGGGAGGGCCCTCGGGGCACGTCTGTGGGGACGACCCCCCTGGGGGCGGGCAGTGCTGTGGGGACGAGCCCCAGGTAGGCGGGCTGGGGGGGACGAGCCCTCAGGGGCAGGCAGTGCTGGGGGGGAACCCCAGGTGCGGCATTTTGCTTGGGGAGGGGCCCTCAGGGGCAGGCATTGGGGGGAGAGCCCTCAGGTGCAGGAGTTTTGGGACAGCCCTAGGTGAGGCAGGCTGTGGGGAGGGCCCCAGGAGGCAGTCCCGGGGGGGACGACCTCAGGTGCAGGCAGTGCTGTGGGGACGAGCCCCAGGTGCGGGCAGTGCCTGGGACGAGCCCTCGGTGGGAAAAAAAGTGTGTGGGGACAAGCCCTCGGGCGCAGGCAGTGCTGGGACGACCCCAGGGGCAGGCAGTGCGTGGGGACGGCCCTCGGGGGGGCAGGCAGTGCTGTGTGGAGGGCCCTCGGGCGCGGCAGGCGTGGGGACGACCCCCGGGTTGCAGGCATGCTGGGGGGGACGAGCCCTCAGTCGGGCGGGCGGGTGGGGACACCCTCTCAGCGCAGGCAGTGCTGGGGGGACGACCCCTAGGTGCAGGCAGTGCGTGGGGACGAACCCAGGCGCAGGAAAGTGCTTGGGGACGACCCCTCAGGGGCAGGCAGTGCTGTGGGGACGAGCTCTCAGGCGCAGGCAGGCTGTGGGGACGAGCCCTGGGTGCAGCGTGCTTGGGGACGACCCTCGGGGGCGCAGGCATTGCTGTGGGGGACCCCCAGGTGCAGGCAGTGCTGTGGGGAGAGTCCAGGGGGCAGGCAGTGCTGTGGGGACGACCCTCTTGAGGCAGGCTGGGGGGGGACGAGCCTCAGTGCAGGCAGTGCTGTGGGGAGAGCCCAGGTGCAGGCAGTGCTGGGGGGGACAGCCTCGGGGTGCAGGCAGGGGCTGTGGGACGGGCCCTCAGGGGCGGGGGCAGTCGGTTGGGGACGACCCTCAGGGCGGCAGGGCTGGGGGGGCGAACTCTGGGCGCAGGCAGTGCGGGGGGGAGGGGCCCCAGGCGCAGGCAGTGCGGGGGGAGGGGCCCTCAGGGGCAGGCGAGCTGTGGGGCGAGCCCTCAGGCGCAGGCGTGCTGTGGGGACGAGCCCTCAGGGCAGGCAGTGCTGGGGGGAGGGGCCCTCAGGGGGGCAGGCATGCGTGGGGACGAGCCCTCGGGTGCAGGCAGTGCTGTGGGGAGGGCCCTCAGGTGCAGGCAGTCCCGTGGGGACACCCCTCGGGGCGCAGGCAGTGCTGTGGGGACGAGCCCTCGGGGGCAGGCAGTCGTGGGGACGACCCTCGGGTGCAGGCAGTGCTGGGGGGAAAAGCTCTCGGCGCAGGCAGTGCTTTTGGGGACGAGCCCCCAGGCGCGGAGTGCTGTGGGGCGGGCCCTCAGGGAGCATGCTTGGGACGAACCCTCAGCGGGCAGTCGGGGGCGACCCCTCAGGTGCAGCAGTGCTGGGGGCAGCTCTCAGGCGCAGGCAGTGCGTGGGGACAGCCCTCAGGTGCAGGCAGTGCTGGGGGACGGCTCTCAGGCGCAGGCAGTGCTTGGGGACACCCTCGGTCAGGAGTGCTGTGGGGACGGCCCTCAGGTGCGGGCAGTGCTGTGGGGACGAGTCCTCGGGTGCGGGGCAGTGCTGGGGGGGACGAGCCTCAGGTGCAGGAGTGCTGTGGGAGGGGCCCTCAGGGGCGGGCAGTGCTGTGGACGACCCCCTCAGGCCGGCAGTGCTGTGGGGACGAACCTCAGGGGCGGGGGCATGCTGGTTGGGGACGGGCCCTCGGCGCAGGCAGGTTTGGGGGACGGGCCCCTTCAGGGCAGGCAGTGCTGTGGGGACGAGCCCTCACGCAGGCATGCTGTGGGGTCGAGCCCCAGGTCAGGCATTGTGGGGAGGGGGCCCTCAGGTGCAGCATGCGTGGGGGAGCCCTCAGGTGCAGCAGTCGTGGGGACGGGCCCCAGGTGCAGGCATCTGGGGGGACGAGCCCTCAGGCGCAGGCATGTGTGGGGGACACCCTCAGGGGCAGGCAGTGCTGTGGGGAGAGCCCTCCGGGTGCAGGCAGTGCTGTGGGGACGACCCCTCCAGGCCAGGCAGTGTTGGGGGGACGACCCTAAAGGCGCGGGCAGTGCTGTGGGACGGGCCCTCGGGGAGGCAGTTGTTGGGGACGAACCCTCAGGCCGGGCATTTGGTTTGGGGGGCGACCCTCAGGCCAGCAGGGCTGTGGGGACACCCCTCGGGGGCACAGTGCTTGGGGACGACCCCTCGGGTGCAGGCAGGGGTTGGGGACACCCCTCAGGCGCAGGCAGTGCTGTGGGGACACCCCTCAGGGGCAGGCAGTGCGTGGGGAGAGCCCCGGTGCAGCAGTGCTGTGGGGACGAGCCCTCAGGGCAGGCAGTGCTGTGGGGACGAGCCCTCAGGGTGAAAGGGGCAAAGGGGGCGTTGGGGACGAGCCCCAGGGCAGGCTTCTTGGGGACGACCTCAGGTGCAGGCAGTGCTGTGGGGACGAGGCCCAGGGCAGGATTTGCTGTGGGGAAGTTAGGGGGCGGGGGCTGGGGGGGGGGGGGGGAGGGCCCTCGGCCGGCAGGGGGTGGGGGGAACCCCGGGTGCGGGCAGTGCTGGGGGGACAGCCCAGGTGCAGGCAGTGCGCACTGTTTATTAGGGGCCGTGTGCTGTTTTCCTCTCCTTCTACCAAATTCTTGGACCTGGACAGTGAGAAGAAGCAGAGCATAAGCATTCTGGGCCACATGTAGAAAACTTTTGGGCAAAAAAGTGAGTTTTAGACCAAAATTTTTTCAACATGTGGCCCAGAATGTTATCCTTGTTGTTCTATGCCCCCAGGCCCAAGAAGTCTGGACAAAGGAAGGAATCCACCCCCCTTGTTTCTGCAGACGGGAACGCCTTTATTTTTCCCCCCTCCCCCCCCTTGTTCCCCAGCTTTCACTATCTGTAGGGATAAGGGGGGGGGGGGGGGGGAGAAGGAGAGGGGCCGGGCACGACACTTAACTGTGTTTCCCGGCCCCCCCCCCGCCGCCTGTCCGGGCCCCGGCCTTGACAGGTGCTGGACGGCAGCAGCAGCTCATAGCGCGGGGGCCCCCCGGGCAGTAACCTTCATTCCCCGAACGGCTCAGGGGGAATATGGGCAAAAAGCAGTAGCCTACGGTCCCGGGCCCCCAAAGGGATCTGGGCCCCAATTGCTACGTCGTACCCCGTAGTTCCGCCCCCTAATAGGAGGTCAGAGAGGAACGTTCAACAGAAGGTGATGGGACTCTCCCTATACATGAATGGGAGTTCCCAGTATAGAACGTTCTGAACAGAGAGGTGGTCGGGATTTTCCCATAGACATGAATGGGAGCTCCGAGTATAGAACGTTCTGAACAGAGAGGTGGTCGGGACTCTCCCATAGACATGAATGGGTAGTTACCGAGTATAAGAAATGGGGCGTGAACGTTCTGAAAAGAGAGGTGGTCGGGACTCTCCCATAGACATGAATGGAGTTCCCAGTATAGAACGTTCTGAACAGAGATGGTGGCCAAGAGGAGCTCCTACATATAACGAGGGGGGACTAGTGGAGTTCCAGAGTATAGAAGACATTCTGAAACAGAGAGGAGGTGGTATGCGCGATCTCTCCATTGACATGAATGGAGTCCGAGAGGTATAGAACGTTCTGAACAGAGAGGTGGTCGGGGCTCTGCCATAGACATGAATGGAAGTTCCGAGTATAGAACATTCTGAACAGAGAGGTGGTCGGGACTCTCTCACAGACATGAATGGGAGTTCTGAGTATAGAACGTTCTGAACAGAGAGGTGGTCGGGACTCTCCCATAGACATGAATGGCAGTTCAGAGTATAGAACGTTCTGAACAGAGAGGTGGTTGGGACTCTCCCATTGACATGAATGGGAGCTCCGAGTATAGAACATTCTGAACAGAGAGGTGGTCGGAGCTCTCCCATAGACATGAATGGAAGTTCCCAGTATAGAACTTTCTGAACAGAGAGGTGGTCGGGACTCTCTCACAGACATGAATGGGAGTTCTGAGTATAGAACGTTCTGAACAGAGAGGTGGTCGGGACTCTCGCACAGACATGAATGGGAGTTCCCAGTATAGAACGTTCTGAACAGAGTGGTGGTCGGGAGTATCCCATAGACATGATGGGAGCTTCCGAGTATGAAGTTCTGACAGAGAGGTTCTCAGAACTCTCATTCATTTCTATTTGGAGAGTCCCGACCACCGCTCCATTCAGAACCAAGAGGTTTTCGGGGCTCGTTTTGGAGATAGGTGCAGGGCCCAGAGGTGGGACCCCGACCTGTCAGACAATGATGGCATGTCCTAGCAGTATGCCATCAATGTCTGTAGTTAGACAACTCCTTTAACTTTTGGGCAGAACTAGAGCGGTTACAAAGTCCATCCCTCGCTCTAGAGGAACTCTGCTGCCCTGCATTACTCCGACAGCCCATTGGATTATTTGGGCGCTGTGTAAGGCTAAGTCTACGCAGCCTATGTGTTAAAATGCCGTCCAAAATCCGATTGCAGCACAGATTTGTTATTGCTGTCTATGCAGCGCGGGGTACCAGGGCCGGCCGAGGGGTAAGTGATGGCAGACGACTGCCTAGAGCCCCACTTTATCCCAGGCAGGGGGTTGTTACTTACAGAAGCGATATTCACCTCTGACTGGGACGCGGGTTGGCCCCATATTAACCGGACTGACCTGCGTCACGGAACAGGGTCCGAAGAGGTTCTGCTCCAAAGAATGGACATGTCTTGTTTTCTGCTCCACGGTGCAGGGAAATCTGGCCGTTAGTTTTTAATTTCCTTGCAGCGTCACCACAGGAGGAATTAGGTATTACACCGAGACTCTTCCCATCAGCGGGCCATCTGTGTAATGCAGGGCAGGTCCGCCACAGGCACTCTCTGTAAATGCTCCTCAGTCTCCCAAATGTCTGGGATCCTCATTAGAAGACCCTTTTTTATGTGCTTACAATTTTATAACCGGGTGTATGGAAACCGGAGAACCCTTTCAAAACTCGTCGTTTGCACTTTCACCTACAGAGGGACTGTAAGAGATGGGATATAGGAGCTTATTTGCCATTTATGATCCATGCAAAGCTGGGTGACAACCTGTCTGGGCACATTAATGATGGCCGTAGGGTGCGATAATGGACAGTAATCATGGACATGGGGTGCAATGATGGAAATATTGATAGAAATGGGGTGTAATGATGGACAATAATGATGGACATGGGGTGTAATGATGGACAATGATGATGGACATGGGGTGTAATGATGGACAATGATGATGGACATGGGGTGCAGTGATGGACGTGCGTGTAGTGATGGACAACAATGATGGACATGGGGTAAAATGATGGACAAAAATGATGGACATAAGGTGCAATAATGGACAATAATGATGGGGGGGGGTGAGTGGTGACAATAATGATGGACATAGGGTGTAATGGTGGACATGGAGTACAATAATGATGGACATGGGGTAAAATGATGGACAAAAATGATGGACATAAGGTGAAATATGGCACTTTAATATATGAGGACTGTAGTACAATAATGATGCACAATAATGATGGACATGGGGTGTAATTATGGACATGGAGTACAAAAATGATGGACATGGGGTATAATGATGGAAATGGAGTACAATAATGATGGACATGGGGTATAATGATGGACATGGAGTACAATAATGATGGACATGGGGTAAAATGATGGACTTAACTTTTAATTATTAATAATTAAAAGTTAAAAGGAAAAAAAAATTTCCACTGGAACAAAGAAAATAAAAAAAAAATTTTTTTTAATTTAAATTTAAAAAATTTTTAAAATTTTTAAGCCCCCAACCCCTTTTTTCCCCCCAAGGCCAAACCAATTTTAATTTAAAACCCCTTTCCCCCCCCACCCCAATTTCCCCCCCTTTTTGCCCCCCCCCAAATTTTAATTGTTACTCCATATCCATCTTTACCCCCTTTTTCCCCCCAAAAAATTAATTGTACCCCCCAAAGGGGCCCCCCCCCCAACCCTTTTAAAACCCCCAACCCCCCCCCCATAAATTGCCATCTTTAAATTGCCCAAATTAAAATTCCCAACCTTTTATAACCCCTTTCCAATTTTTTGTCCATAAATTTTTCCCTTTAAAAGGGGCCCCATCATTTTTTTTTTTGCCCCTTTAAATTAAACGCCCGCCCCCATCACGGGGAAAACCCCCCAATGCCCCCAACCTTAAAAGGCCCCCATCTTTTCCCCACCCCATTTTTTCCCCCATAAACTTTTGGCCCCCATTTTTAAAACACCCCATGCCCCCATAAACCCCAGCCCCCCCCAATTTTAAAATTAAAAAAACCCCCAAATTGGCCCCAACTTTTTTTTTTTTTTTGCCCCATAAATTACCCCCCATTTTTTTATCATTTTTTTTTTTCCACCCTTTGGAAAACCCCAAAATTTCCCCCATAAATTTACTTTTTCCCATTACCCAAAACCCTTTACCGCCACCTTTTTAAATTTCCCCAAAACATTTTTTTCCCAAAACCAGTTTTTTGGAAAGGGAAAACCCAAAAAAGGCAAAAAAGGCCCCCTAAAAACCCCCCTTTACAGTCCCCCCCCCCCGGGAAAAGGTAAAAAAGGTGCAAAACGTTTTTTTTTTTAAAAAAGGGTTTTTTCCTGGGGGTTTTTTCCCCAAAACCCCCCGGTTTTTTTTAAAAAATTTTTTTAAACAACAAAAAAAAAGGGTCCCCCCCTTAAAAAAAGGAAAAATCCCAAAAACTTTTTTGGGGGAAAAACCCCCCTGGGGGCTTTTTTCCCCAATGGGGTCCCCCTGGGGGCCCCCTTCCCCTCCCAATTAAACCCCCAAAAAGGGGCCCCGTAAAGGGAAAAAATTCCCCGGGGGGAAAAACCAAAAAAAATTCTCCTTTTTGGGGGGACGTTTTGGAAAAAGGAAAAAATTAAAAAAACTAAGGGCCCAAATTTTTTCCCTGAAACCCCCGGGGAGCAGAAAAACAAAAAAACAACCCCCAATTTTTTTTGGGGAGCAAAAAACCCTTTTTTCCGGCCCCCCTTTTTTTCCCGGGGACGCAGGCCAATTTCCCGGTTAAAAAAAAGGGGGGCCCAACCCCCCGGTCCCCAGTAAAGAGGTAAAAATATCGTTTTTTTTCTGAAAAATAACCCCCCCCTTGGCCCCTGGAAAAAAAGGGGGGGTTTTCAGGCAGCCCCCGCCCCTCCCCCATCCCCCTTCCCCCCTGGGCCCCGGCCCGGGGAAACCCCCCCCCGCTGCTAGACAGCAAAAAAAAATCTGGGGTTTTCCCCAAATGGGTTTTTTTTTTTGGAAACGGCTTTTTAAACAAAATGGGCCCCCGTAAATTTTACCCTTTTTAAACAAAAGCGCCCAAATAACCCCAAAGGGGCCCCTTTGCCCCAAAAAGAAAATTGCAGGGAAAGCAGATTTTTTCCCCCCCCCTAAGCGGGGGGAATTTCCCCCTTTGAAAACCGGGCCCCAAATTTTTTCCGGGCCCAAAAAAAATTTTAAAGGGAAAAATTTGCCCCAAAATTTAAAAGACATTGGGGAAATACGGCAAGGCCCTTTCCCCAACCAATTGGGGCCCGACGGGTTTGGGGGGGCCCCCCCACCTCGGGGCCCCCGAAAAACCTTTTCCCAAAAAAATTGACCCCAAAAAACCTCTTTTTTTCTAAATGGACCGGGGGTGGGGGACCCCCCCTCCCAAATAAAAAAATAAAAAATTGAAAAAATTTTTCTAAAGTTTTAATTCCCTGCTAAAGCTTTTTTTCATCAAAACCCCCAAAATCATGCCCCCTTGGGGGAAAAAACCCCCCCCTGCCCAAAAAACCTCCCCCTGTTCAAAATTTTCCCTATACTGGGAAACCCAACCCCCATTTAAAATGTCAGGGGAGATTTTCCCCCCCCCCCCTCCCCCCTTTTCAAAAACCTTTTATTTTAATTACTCGGACCCCCCAAAATTCAGGTCAAAGGGAAAAAAACCCCCGCCCAAAACCCTCTCTTTTTTTTTCAAAACGCCCCTTAAAAACCGGGGGAAACCCCCCATTCATTTTCTGTGGAAAAGAGCCCCCGCCCCCACCTCCCCCCTTTTTTTTTAAAAAACTTTTTAAAAAACCCCCCAGAACCCCCTTTTAAAAGGGGCCCTGGGGAAAAAAACCCCCCCGCCCCACCTCCCCCTCCCCAGAATTTTCCCATACGGGGGAAATTTCCCTTTTTCATGCCCCCTAAAAAAAAAGCCCCCCCCCAACCCCCCCTCGGTTTCAGAAATTTTCTATATTTGGGGAAAGCCCCCCTTTCTTTTCCCCCCCCCAAGGGAAAAGAGCCCCCAACAACCCCCCTCTCTTTTTCAGAACTTTACTAAAAACTCAAAACCCTTCCCCAAATTCCGGCCCCCCTAGGGGTAAGACCCCCCCCCCAACCCTCCCTTTTTTTCAAAAAACTTTCTAATTTGGGAAAAAACTGCCCCCCCCACCCCCTTTCCCCCCTAGGGGGAGAGCCCCCGACCCCCTTTCTTTTTTTTTTTCCAAACTTTTTCCCCAAATACCCCCGGAAAAATTTCCCCATTAAAATGCAAAGGGGAAAAGAGCCCCCAAACCAAACCTCTCTGTTCAAAAATTTTTTTCCCTTTTTTACCCCCCCCGGGATCCCCTTTCCCTTTTCAAATTGGAAAGCCCCCCCCGACCACCCCCCTTCTTTTTTTCAAAAATTTTTTTTCCCCAAAAAACCCCCGGAGCCCCCCCCAACCCCATGTTTTTAAGGGGAAAAGGGCCCCCCCCCCCCCCCCCCCCCCCCGACCCCCTTTCCCCTTTTTTTCAAAAATTTTTTTTCCTTTTAACCCCGGGAACCCCCCATTAAAGCCCCCCTTTGGGGAAAAGCCCCCCAACCACCTCCCCTTTTTCAAAAAAACTTTTTTTTTTTTAATACTCGGAGTTTTCCCTTTTCCAATTGCCTAGGGGAAAAAAACCCCCCAAACCCACCCCCTTTTTTTTCAAAAACTTTTTCCTTATGGGAAACCCCTCCCCCCCCCCAAAAGGGCCCCTGGGGAAAGAGCCCCCCCCCCGACCACCCCCCCCTTTCTTTTTTTTTTTTCCCAAAAACTTTTTTTCCTTATCTCAAATTTCCCCAATTCCCCAATTTTTCCGGGTTTAAAAAGGGGCCCCCGACCACCCCCCCCCGGGTTTTTCAGAATTTTTTCCCTAACGGGGAAAATTTCCCCCCTTTTTCCAATGTCCTTTTGGGAAAAGCCCCCCCCGCCCCCCACCTCCCCCCCCGGTTCAAAAAAAATTTTTTTTTTTTCTAATACTCGGAGCCCCAAAAACCTTTCCCCAAGGGGAGAGCCCCCCAAACCCCCCCCCACCCTTTTTTAAAAAAACTTTTTCAATACCCCCCTAAAAACCCCCCCTTTTACATTTTTCCCTATGGGAGAGTCCCCGCCCCCAACCTCCCTTTTTTTTCAAAAAAAACTTTTTCCCTAAAAACCTCAGAACCCCCCATTCCCCCCCTTGGGAGAGACCCCCGACCACCCCCCTTTTTCAAAAAATTTTTTTCTATACGGGGGAAATTTTTCCTTTTCCATGTCTAGGGCCGGCCCCCCCCCAAACCACCCCCCCTTTTTTTTTCATTTTTTTTTCCTTTAACTGGGGACCTTCCCTTTTTTAAATGCCCCCCTTAAGGGAAAATCCCAAACCAAACCCCTTCCTTTTTTTTTCCAAAAAAACGTTTTAAACGGGGAAAAACCCCCATTAAAATTGTTTTTGTGAGAGGGGTCCCCCCCCCACCTTTTCCTTTTTTCCAAAAAAAACTTTTTTTTTCTATATCCAAAATTTCCCATTAAAAGGGTCTGTAAAAGGGGCCCCCGCCCCCAAACCCTTTTCCCCCCCTTTTTTTTTTTTTCAAAAAAGGGGGTTTAACATACGGGGAAAATTTCCCCTTTCCCAATGTCCTAGGGGAGAGTTTTCCGCCCCAACCCCCTTTCTTTTTTCAAAAAATTTTTTTTCTATACCCCCCGGAGCCCCCCCATTAAATGTCAAAGGGGGGAGCCCCCCCCAACCACCTTTCCTTTCCCCCAGAACGTTTTAATACCCTGAACCCCCCCCCTTTTTAAAAATGCCTATGGGAAAACCCCCCCCCCACCACCTCCCCCCTTTTTCAAAAACCCGTTTATACCAAAAACCCCCCCTTTCCAAGGGCCCTGGGGGGAGGGGAAGGCCCCCCCCAAAACCCACCTCTCGGTTTCAGAATTTTTTTTCCCTATACGGGGAAAACCTTCCCCAATTCAAAGGGGTTTCCTTAGGGGGAGGGGCCCCCCCCGCCCCCCAACCCTCCCCCTTTTTTCAAAAAACTTTCCCCTTTTTTAACTGGGAAGCCCCTTTTCCTGTCTATAAAAAAAACCCCCCGCCCAAACCTTTTCCTTTTTTAAAAAACGTTTCTAAAATTTTGGGAAAAATTTTCCCCATTTAAAATTTCTAGGGGGAAGACCCCCCCGCCACCCCCCTCTTTTTCAAAACTTTTTCCCCAAAAAACCCCCCCGGGAAACTCCTTTTCGGGGGCCCGGAAAACCAAAACCTGGGAAAAGCAAAAACGAACCAATTTGCAAGGGCCCCCCCCAAAACCCCTTTGGGGGGGGGCCCGGGGGAAACCCCCCTTTACTCCCCTGTTTTTTTTGCTCCCCCGGGTATTTTTTTTTTCCCAGCCCCCCCCTTAAAACCCTTTTTTGGGCCCAAAAGGGAAAGGTTTTTACGGGTTTGGGCCCGCCCCTGGGGGTTTTTAAAGGGAATTTTTGGTTTTCCCCTTGCCCCCCCACCCAGCCCCCCACGGGGCCCAAAAAAGGCACGGACCCCCCGGGAAACAAAATGGCCCGGCCCTGGGGGGGGCCCGGAAAAAAACCCCACATTTTTAAATTTTTTTTCCCATTTTGGCCCAAAAAAGGGCCCCTTTTCCCCCCTTTCCTCCCCCCCCCCCCCCCATAAAAAAAAAAACAGATAGGAAGAGTTTTGGGAAAAAAAGGGAAAGGGAGGGGAAAAGTTTTAAAGGGGCCCTTCCCCCCCCAGCCCCGGGCAAAAACCCAAGGGGGAAAAATGGTTTCCCCCCCTCCCTTCCCCCCCAAAGCCCCTTTTCCCTTTGGGGGAAAACCCCGGGGGCCCCATTTGGAGAACAAGCAAAAGGAGTAAGAAATTAGGGGCCATTTTTAAAAAAAAGAAAAAAAAATTTTTTGGGGTTCCAAAAACCCCATTTTTTTTTTTCCCCCCAAAAAATTTTTTTCCTACATTTTCCCCCAAAAAAATGCTTACGCCTGCTTTTTTTCCCTCCCCTTGGTTCCCCCCCAGGTCCAAAAAAAAGCCCCCCCCCCCTTGGACAAAAGGAAAAAGGAAATACACAAAACAGGGGCCCCCCTTTTAAAATTTAAACCAGCCCCAACAGCACTCCCCCCTTGCCCCCCCTGGTTTCCCTTTCCCCACAGCCGGGCCCCCCCCCCCCGTTTAAAGGGACCCCCGCCCCCCAACAGCACTCCCCCTGAAACCAAAAAGGGTTTCCCCCCCCCCAACCAAGACTCCCCGGGCCGCCTGGGGCCCCCGCCCCCCCCCCAAACACCCTTTCCCCCCTGAATTGGGGCCCAATTTCCCCCCACCGAAAAAGGGGCCTCCCCCCCTGGGGGCCCCCTTTTTCCCCCCACGAAAAACTCCCCCGGGGCACCCCTGGGGGGCCCCCCCCCCCCAAAAAGAAAAAATTTCCCCCCTCCCCACCTTAGGGTTTTCCCCCCCAAAACAGAAACTCCCCCCCCTCCCAACCGGGGGCCCCCCCCCCCCCCAAACACCCAACTCCCCCTTGCACCTGGGGGCCCCCTTTCCCCAAGAAAAAAACTGCCTGAAAACCTAAAGGGCCCCCCCCCCAAAAACACCCCTGCCTGCCCCTAAAAGGGCCCCCCGCCCCCCCCACAGCACGGGGCCCCCCAACCCGGGGGCCCCCGTCCCCCCACCCACTGCCTGCACCTGGGGTCACCCCCAAACAGCCCCTGGCCTGCCCTGGGGGCCCCGCCCCCCCACAGCACTGCCGGGGCCCCCCCTAAAGGGGTTTTTTCGCCCCACCAGCCCCGGGCCCCCCTGAAAACCCCGGGGGGCCTTCGCCCCCAAAAAGCACGGGCCCTTGCCCCCCCTGAGGCCCTCGCCCCCCCAAAAAAGAAAACGGGCCCCTGCCCCCCTTAAAAAAGGGGGCCTTCGCCCAAACACGCATTCCCCTTGGAAAAACCTTTGGGGCCCCTTCGCCCCCCCAACAGAAAAACTCCCCTCCCCCAAAAAGGGGGCCCCCTTGGGGTCCCCCACACCACTCCCCCCTCCCCCCCTGAGAGTTTCGCCCCCAAAACCACCCCATTTCCGAAAAACCGGGGAAAAAGGGCCTTTCCCTTTCCCCCAGAAAAACCGGGGCCATGCCCCCCGGGGGGCCCTCGCCCCCCCCCCAAAAAACCGGGGCCCCTGCACCTGGGGGGGTTTTCCCCCCCCCCCGAAACCTTTTGGCCCGCCCCCCTTGAAAAGCTCCCCCCCACAGAAATTTTCCCCCTCACCTAAGTTTCGTCCCCCCAACCCCAAAACCCCCGGGCGCCTGGGGGGCCCCGGCCCCCAACAGCACTGCTTTGCCCCCTGGGGGCCCCTCCCCCGCACTGCCCTGCGCCTGGGGGGGCTCGTCCCCCACAGCATCCCCTGCGCTGAGGGCCGTCCCCAAGCATGCCTGGCCTGAGGGCTCGTCCCCCCCAGCACTGCCTGCGCCTGAGGGCTCGTCCCCACAGCATGCCTGCGCCTGAGGGCCCGTCCCCACAGCATCTGCGCCTTAGGGGCTCTCCCCACAGCACTGCCCTGCGCCTGAGGGCTCGTCCCCCCAGCACTGCCTGCCCCTGAGGGCTCGTCCCCACAGCACTGCCCTGCGCCTGAGGGCCGTCCCC
Source organism: Phyllomedusa bahiana (assembly GCA_025379985.1). Taxonomy (NCBI): domain Eukaryota; kingdom Metazoa; phylum Chordata; class Amphibia; order Anura; family Hylidae; genus Phyllomedusa; species Phyllomedusa bahiana. Next base: position 1,281 of record JAODAL010049685.1, on the reverse strand, counting down.
ACAGCACTGCCTGCCCCCTGAGGGCCGCCCCCCACAGCAACTCCCTTTGCGCCTGAGGGCCCTCGTCCCCCAGCACTGCTGCCGACCCCAATGCCTCCGCGGGCTGTCCCCACCAGCACTGCCTGCGCCTGAGGGCTCGTCCCACAGCACTGCCTGCGCCGGGAGGCCGTCCCAACAGCACTGCCTGCGCCTGAGGGCTCGTCCCCACAGCACTGCCTGCACCTGAGGGATCGTCCCCACAGCCACTGCCTGCACCTGGGGGCTCGTCCCCACAGCACTGCCTGCGCCTGAGGCTCGTCCCCACAGCACTGCCTGCGCCTGAGGGCTCAGTCCCCACAGCACTGCCTGCACCTGAGGGCTCGTCCCCACATAGCCACTGCCTGCGCCCTGAGGGCTCGCCCCAACAGCACTGCCCTGCGCCTGAGGCTCGTCCCCACAGCACTGCCTGCGCCTGAGGGCTCGTCCCCCACAGCAACTGCCTGCGCCTGAGGGCTCTCCCCCACAGCACTGCCCTGCCTGAGGGCTCGTCCCCACAGCACTGCCTGCGCCCTGAGGGCTCGTCCCCACAGCACTGCCTGCACCTGAGGGCTCGTCCCCACAGCATCCTGCCCGCCCTGAGGGCCGTTCCCCCCAGCACTGCCTGCACCTGAGGGCTCGTCCCCACAGCAACTGCCTGCGCCTGAGGGCTCGTCCCCCACAGCACTGCCTGCCCTGGGCCCCGCTTTGAGGGCTTCGTCCCCACAGCACTGCCTGCGCCTGAGGGCTCGTCCCCACAGCCACTGCCTGCGCCTGAGGGCTCGTCCCCACAGCACTGGCCCCCTTGAGGGCCCCCACGATGCCTCCTGGGCGTCCCCACAGCACTGCCTGCGCCTGAGGGCTGTCCCCCCCACCCCCACAAGCACTGCCTGCGCCTGAGGGCTCGTCCCCCCAACAGCACTGCCCTGCGCCTGAGAGCTCGTCCCCACAGCACTGCCTGCCGCCTGAGGGCTCGTCCCCACAGCAACTGCCTGCGCCTGAGGGCTCGTCCCCACAGACACTGCCTGCCCTGAGGGCTCGTCCCCACCACAGCACTGGCCCCCTGCGCCCTGAGAGCTCCGTCCCCACAGCACTGCCTGCCGCCTGAGGGCTCCGTCCCCACAGCACTGCATGCACCTGAGAGCTCGTCCCCACAGCACTGCCTGCGCCTGAGGGCTCGTCAACACGCCCCCCCCCCCCCCCCCCCCCCCCCCCCCCCCCCAAAGTTTTTTAAATTTTAGGGTTTTTTGGGCCCCAAAAAACCCT
>JAODAL010049684.1:0-27989 GCA_025379985.1 Phyllomedusa bahiana | reverse complement strand
CTTGGGGTATTTTCTATGGTGAATTGAAATTACTTTTCCCATTCGCTTAAAGATCGTTATTTGGGTGCACATCTTGAACCCATTGACGTTCCCATTCCGGATAGTTACTAGGGTGCACATTTGAACCATTGACTTTCCCATTGTTAAAGATATCTACTTGGGACTCTTGAACCCATTGCTTCCCCTTTGCAAAAGAGATCTGCATATTATGGTGACATCTTAACCATTGACTTTCCCCATTACTAAGAGTCAGTTAAAAGGGACATCTTGAACCCCTTTGATGTTCCGTTTGTTAAGAGATCTGATAAGGGTGCACATTTAAACCCCATTGACGTTCCTGTTCGCTTAAGAGATCTGCATTTGGGTCCCAATCTTGAACAATTGCGCCCCCATTTGCTGAAAGACCCTTCCAACACCCATGATTGTGGGTAACAATGAATTGTATGAGTTGTGTGATTAATTTTAGTGGAAGGTTTGGTTTTTCCAGGTGCACTTGACATACGGCAACTCCATCCTTATGGGTAATGTTGGTGTACAAGGACCCCACATCTGTGGCGATCAAAATGGTACCATCCAGCAATAGACATAGGGCATCGAGTTTGTTCAGGTCATTGGTGTCATTAAGATGATTTTCTACCCAACCCGAGATGTTTTCTAGTACTGTCCCGATTCCAGAAACGATAAGCCTCCCACGATTTTGTGGAGCCTATAGAAGCGGCCGGGCCTGGGATCCTCGAGTAGTTTTATTGGTTTCTGGATCAGAAACTTTTTGATCATGTCCATAAGTTGTTTGTTTGATATAGGCCGCTATGGGGTCATTTTCTGGTTTGGAGTAAAATTTGGGGTTGGAAAAAGTGCCTGTTAAATTCCTGGAGTATCGAGGTTCAATAGGGGTCAAATACCTTCCCGTTTTATGTCCCCTTGTGTGAAAAGGGGGGGGCACAAATCGCCCTAACAGCAAACAGATAACAGCAAGAGCTACTGCTGCTCCTGTCTCACCTCACAAGTCTCCAATTAGTTTATTTCTCACCTCTTGTAAAATGTCCTTGTTATTTGTTTTTCTCTATTAGATCCATGATGTAAAAGTCTGTGAATGTTCAGTTTTTGTTGACACAAAGTCTGACGAAGAGAGCGAGTACTCTTGGCCGCTTCGCATCAAATATAACCTGCCTCTAACAGGTAGCGCCCGATTTCTCCACTCTTCTACTGCTATCTATGGCTAACATGGTGTATTATACTACTAGCAATGTTGTTACCCATAGCAGCTCAGTCTAAGAAAGCTGGGTGCCCAGTACTGTGGCCTTCATTAAAGCCACCAAGCTATGCAGGGTAGTGAAATCTATGAAAGATACTCATAAATTGCAAGCGACACTGACAAACTGAGTGGCTTGGGAATCCACTGCAATTGTGAGATAAATGTAGGTTCTGCATGCTGGGTACAAATAATCTGCAGCATCATATGTCCTAGGGGGAGAAAAACTTGGTGATCGCTTGTTGAGAAAGATCTGGGGCGTTCTTGGAGATCATAGACTACAGAACGCATGCGAATGTCAATCAGCTGCTCTTGGGCTAGTAATGATATTGGCGTGTTTATTAATAAAGTGCATGGGTCAATCGCGGGTCAAGTGGTATTTCTACCGCTGTAACAGCATTGCGTGCGTCCTCACTTACAATATGCTGTTCAGTTCTGGGCACCAGTTTATAGGAAAGATGGATGGAGCTAGAGAGTACAATAAGACGAGCAAACAAAATTATAAGGGGAATGGAAAATTTTGTTTTGAGTGAGGTTAGAGAATTGAACTTTTTTCAGTCTAAGAAAGACGCTACGGGGGGGGACATGTTTATTTTTTATAATTATTTAAATGGTCTCAAATGTATGGGGAATTATTTTTTCATGTTAGGCCCCCTCAAAAGGACAAGGGGTAATTTCCCTTCTGCTGGAGAAAAAAAGGATTCACTATCAGTGGAGGAATAGCGTTCTTCACTGGGAATCTGTGGAATTGCCTCCGCAGTGCTGATCACAGCAGGTACAGGTGAGGGGTTTCAATTTATAAAGCTTGTTAACTACCTGTAAAAACTATTGAACTTTATTGTGGATTTGACATGAAGGGAATTTGTGTGTGTTGACAAAAGTAAACAAAGCAGGATGAGCTGTGAGTGTTGGTCAGAGCACAAGAGCCATTGCATAAGGGATCAGGCAATGTTCACTCAAATAATCACACTACACACTAGTGGATCTGTATACATTGAAGGCAAAACCTTTCTCACACTGCCCTTTGATATTATCAATGCTGGTGCACTCGATATTCAGTTATTTGCAGGGGTTTTTCCTCTTTTTTTCATAAATACAAATAGTGGTTTTGTTACATAAAGGTACCATTACTTTGGGATCAACTGCCATTGGTATTGCTCATTCATAGAGAACTCTCAAGAATAAAGTATGTGGGATCTGCTAATAGTACCAGACTGGGCAACTCTGTCTTAGGCGGGGCGGTGAGTTGGATTGAGGGGTTGGTTAGTTGGGATGGTAGAAGCCGGGTGTAGATGGAGATTGGGGGGGTTGCTATGGGTGGGTGTTTTGGGTTGTATGTACTGGGGGGGAGGTGGGTGGTGAGGGGGGTGGCGGAGGCGTGGGGAGAAAGAGTGGCGCGGAGGGGGAGGGGGATCGAGACGGCGATGGGGGGGTGATGTGAGAGGGCCGTTTATCTCTTTTTATTTTTCCTGCTTCTTTTTTGTGTCTTTCTTTTTTCCTTTCTTTCTTCTGTTTGTCTCCTTTTTTTGGCTATTTTTTTTTATGCCTGTTGTTTGTGTATTTGATTTTTGGTCTTTTTTCTTGCTTTTTTTTTATTTCGGCCTGTATTTTCTTTGGTCTTGTTTCTTCTTTATGTTGTTTTTGGTGCTTTTTTTTTTTGGAGGAATTCCAACATCAACATTACATTGTGCAATACCATTTATGCTTACTGTTAGCTATGTAAAATTCTGGATCCTGGCTGGTGGCGGCTCTGGGTGCAGACATGGGGTCTCCTCTGGAGCAGATCGGTTTTTGCCTTGTGGGTTTCAAAGCTCTCATCAGGAGGGAAGCTCGGCTTAAGCTCCTTCTCTCCCTCCCTTCACCCAAATTTTTTCCCACTCTTGGTTGAACTTGATGGACATATGTCTTTTTTGAACCGTACTATGTAACTAGGCCAGCACTCTGCTTTCCTGGAGTCTAGACAACCATGAGACCCAATTATGATGGACATATCCCCTACATAAGCTGGGATCTGCCACCCTAGTACTCATCACCCAACAGAGCAATTCGCCACAATCAAGTAAGCTTCTCTGTGTCTGGGAAAGCTGGGTGACTTGGAAGAGTGATGGTGATCAAAGAGCTTTTTGCAGAATCAGATAAACAGTACTATAACATGACAGAAGAGGACTGGAGGCATCAGGATCAGCAACTCCTAAAGGCCTCGTTCACATGGCTTATTTGTCCGCGGATTGGCGCGGTACTCCGCGCCGGATTTGCGCTGCAGTACGCCGCCATTCCGTCGGAGTAATTACGATAATCAACTGCTCTCAGAAACTGTGGATTCCGTCGCTCCTCCCCGCTCGGCGGATACGCCGCGGGGGGAGAAAGTGACATGCACATTATTTACGGCACGTACACGCCCCGTAGATAATGACAGTCTATGGGGCCGGGAGCGGCGCCCCCCGCTGCGCTCCGGCCCCGCCCCCATCACCGCCCTTATTCAGCCGGATTTGCGTGCGCAATCGGCTCACAAAATACGCCGTGAATAAGCCGTGCTGAACACGGCCAAACTCATGCCTGTACTGTGCAGGCAGGGCAGGGACAGGCTGTTCGGCCCCAGGAGGTCAGCAGTGCGGGCCAGGCAGACAAGACAGTTCGGCCCCAAGAGGTCAGCAGTGCGGGCCGGGCAGACAGGACAGTTCGGCCCCAGGAGGTCAGCAGTGCGGGCCGGGCAAACAGGACAGTTCCTCCTCAGGTCCTTGCTGCTCAGGGCTGAGCTCATCCTTCCAGGAGCCCTCGGCCTCCACCTTGTAAAGTTTCTCAGATAGGCGTCCAGCCTGGCCGGGCGTGCACCTATGGTGCCGCACCAGGGTGGAGTGCTGGGTGAAGCTCTTGCCGCACTGGGCGCAGATGTAGGGCCGGTAGCCGGTGTGGATCTGTTGGTGAGCCTTGAGGTTGGAGATCTTGCTGAAGCCCTTGTGGCAGACGTCGCAGGTGTAGGGCTTCTCCCCGGTGTGGATCTTCTGGTGGCCGGTCAGGTGGGAGTGTTCACTGAAGCACTTGCCGCACTCGGTGCACTTGTAGGGGCGCTCTCCCGTGTGCGTGCGGATGTGGTTGCTGAGGTGACCCTTCTGGCTGAAGGTCTTCTCGCAGTGGGCGCACTTGTAGGGCCGGGCCCCCGAGTGCTTGCGGCGATGCCGCACCAGGCTGGAGTGCTGGCTGAAGCAGAGCGCACACTCGGGGCACTTGTAGGGCTTCTCCCCGGTGTGAATCCTCTGGTGGACGATGAGGTTGGAGTTCTCGCTGAGCTTTTGTCCCAGGGTGCACTTGAGCGTTTCTGGGAGTGGAGCGCGGGGGACGGGGGTGGGAGTTCTCGCTGAAGGCCTTGCCGCACTCGGGGCACTTGTAGGGCCGCTCGCCCGTGTGGATGCGGCAGTGCGCCTTCAGGTGGGAGTTGCGGGTGAAGCCTTTGCCGCATTCGGTGCAGCGGTAACGCTTCTCCCCCATCAGCATCAGTCGCTGCTTGCTGTGGATGCTGTAATTCTCGTAGAAGCCGCGGTCAAACTCGCTGCGCGCCGGCCACGGCCGCTCCCTCATCAGCAGTGCCGGGGTGGTCGCGAGCCGGTATTTTTAAACCCCAGAGCGTTCTCCAGCGAGTGCTTTGGGGGGGGACCGCTCAGAGCCCCCCCCAAAAAACGGGAACGCCCCACCCCCCATCGGGGCTCGAAGGGGGGGGGTGAGCGTTCGCGGCTCCTCAGGGGTGGCATCTGCAGGGCCCCGCTCAGGATCAGGTCCTGGTGAGAGAGAAGAGGATTGCAGATTGTAATAAACACTTTCACTCCAGTCGCCGCCAGAGCCGCGTGCGCTGCCCTACTCCAGTCGCCGCCAGAGCCGCGTGCGCTGCCCTACTCCAGTCGCCGCCAGAGCCGCGTGCGCTGCCCTACTCCAGTCGCCGCCAGAGCCGCGTGCGCTGCCCTACTCCAGTCGCCGCCAGAGCCGCGTGCGCTGCCCTACTCCAGTCGCCGCCAGAGCCGCGTGCGCTGCCCTACTCCATCCCCGCCAGAGCCGCGTGGGGCCCCATCCAGTCGCCGCCAGAGCCGCGTGCGCTGCCCTACTCCAGTCGCCGCCAGTCCCGCGTGGCTCCCCTACTCCAGCCCCGCCGGGCCCGGGTGCGCCCCACTCCGTCGCCGCCAGACCCGGGGCGGGGGCGCTCCCTACTCAGTCGCCGCCAGAGAGCGTGCGCTCCCCCCTACTCCCCCGCCCAGAGCCGCGTGCGCTGCCCTACTCCAGTCGCCGCCAGAGCCGCGTGCGCTGCCCTACTCCAGTCGCCGCCAAGCCGCGTGCGCTGCCCTACTCCATCGCGCCAACCCCGCGCGCTGCCCTACCCCGTCCCCGCCAGACCCCGGGCGTGCCCTACCCCAGTTCCGCCAGAGCCGCGTGCGTTTGCCCTATCCATCGCCCCCAAACCCGCGTGCGCTGCCCTACCCCATCGCCGCCGAGCCGCGTGCGCTCCCTACTCAGTCCCCGCCAGAGCAGCGTGCGCTCCGCTACTCCAGTCGCCGCCGAGCGCGTGCGTACCCTACTCCAGTCGCCCCAGACGCTCGCTACCCTATCCAGTCGCCCCCCCCCCCCCCCCCCCCCCCCCCCCCCCCCCCCCCCCCCCCCCCCCCCGTGCGCTACTCAAACTCCAGTCGCCGCCAAGGCCGCGGCCTATCTACCCAGCGCCGCCAGACCCCGGTGCGTATTTACTCCAGTCGCCCCCAGACCCGCGTGCCTACTCTACTCCGCGCCCCAGAGCGCGTCCTCCCTTACTCCATCGCCCCAGAGCCGCGTGCGCTACTCTACTCCAGTCGGCGCCAGAGCCGCGTGCGCTACTCTACTCCAGTCGGCGCCAGAGCCGCGTGCGCTACTCTACTCCAGTCGCAGCCAAAGCCGGTGCGTACTCACTCCAGTGCAGCCAAAGCTGGTGCCTATTCTCTCCAGTCCATCCAGACGGTGGGCTACCCCACTCCAGTCGCAACCGGGAGCGCTGCCTTTTTCTACTCCGGCAACCAGAGCTGCGTGCGCTATTCTACTCCAGTCCCATCCAGAGCTGCGTGTCCTACTCTACCCACCCCAACCAGAGTTGGTGCCCTACTCTACCCCAGCCCCACCCCAGACGCGTTTCCAATCTACTCCAGTCCCCCAGAGTTGGGCCCTTTACTACTCCAGTCCAGCCAGAGGGGTGCCTATTCTTTTCCTCATCTGTAGATTTTAGCCTAATGACTTTCCTCGCAGTCCGGAGCTAAACTGTTTTTCTACACAAACCCAAAAGCTGACCCAATTTATCCAGATTTCCCCCAGAAATTTTTGCCCCCCCAGGGGGAAAAACTGCATTCATAACTCCGCCCCTGATCCTGCTGTTTAGGGCAGGAGCAGGCAGCTGCCACAAACTGCCCCTCTGCCCCACTCAGAGGGCGCACTGGTGACTGTCCCTCACAGGAGGCAGGATCAGGAGGCTCCGCTTCGTCCTCGGACTGCCGCTCGCCCTCCGGGGTCAGTGCTGCATCCACCACCTCGTCCTCCGCATCCTCTTCTGCGTCTTCTTGCTTCACAACAACCACAAGATCCCGATGAGCCGGTGACACGGCTGATAACAGAGAGCACAAGACAGCTACATGAATGGACCGAGCTCCGCGTGATACAGGAAATGCAACAACATAATTCTGCGCTCAATACAGTGTAGTGGAAGGCGGGCGAGGGCCAGGCCGCAGACCAGGGGCAGGCGAGGGCCAGGCCGCAGACCAGGGGCAGGCGAGGGCCAGGCCGCAGACCAGGGGCAGGCGAGGGCCAGGCCGCAGACCAGGGCCAGGCGAGGGCCAGGGGCCCCAGACCAGGGGGAGGCGAGGGCCAGGCCCCAGACAGGGGAGGCAGGGGCCCGGCCGCAGACCAGGGGCGGCGAGGGCAGGCCCCCAGACCAGGGGGAGGCGAGGGGGCCAAAAGGCCGCAGACCAGGGCAGGCGGGGGGGCCAGGCCAGACCAGGGGCAGGCAGGGCCAGGCCGCAGACCAGGCGAGGGCCAGGCCGCAGACCAGGCGAGGGCCAGGCCGCAGACCAGGCGAGGGCCAGGCCCCCCAGACCCGGGGCAGGCGTGGGCCCGGCCGCGCCAGGGGCAGGCGAGGGCCAGGCCGCAGACCAGGCCCAGGCGAGAGCCAGCTGCAGACTCTACTCACCTCCGTCCTCACATTCTGTGTCTGATTGAGACACTTTGTTCTCCTGCTTGACTTTCATCGGACGGTCAGGTTTCCGCGCTCGACTGCCTGCGGATAGAGTATGAGGTCACAATACAGAGGGCACTGACCCAAAACCCCTCGCCCCCATCACATGACCGCTACACATGGCGCTGACCTCGGCTGTACTCCGGCGTTCGTCGTCTCCTCGTTGCATCTTTCCCCGCGGTGATCCCGTCCAGTTGGCGACATTGCGTTTTTAGCAGGATGTCCGGGACGGGGACGGCGACACCTGTCAGTGCGACACCAGAGAAACAGGCATGAAGAGGTCACATGACTGCAGCGTCTCCACACAAGGTCTCCACCACCGAGCGCTATACACTGACCGTGCGGCGATACGGCTCGCACTCACTTGTTGGCAAGGTGCCCTTGCTGCGGCCGCGCTCACCCGACCGCTCGATCTTCACCAGCAGCTCTGGGTTCAGGATCCTGTAACCTGGAAACACAAAGGATCATGGGTCAGAGAGCTCTGGATGTGACTGGAGCACACCATTCTGGGATCTCTATATTATGACTGCAGCTCTGGATGTGAGTGGAGCATACCGCGTCACTACACTACGACTGCAGCTGTGGATGTGAGTGGAGCACACAGTGTCACTACACTACGACTGCAGCTGTGGATGTGAGTGGAGCACACAGTGTCACTACACTACGACTGCAGCTGTGGATGTGAGTGGAGCACACAGTGTCACTACACTACGACTGCAGCTGTGGATGTGAGTGGAGCACACAGTGTCACTACACTACGACTGCAGCTGTGGATGTGAGTGGGAGCACACAGTGTCACTACACTACGACTGCAGCTGTGGATGTGAGTGGAGCACACAGTGTAACTACACTACGACTGCAGCTGTGGATGTGAGTGGAGCACACAGTGTCACTACACTACGACTGCAGCTGTGGATGTGAGTGGAGCACACAGTGTCACTACACTACGACTGCAGCTGTGGATGTGAGTGGAGCACACAGTGTCACTACACTACGACTGCAGCTGTGGATGTGAGTGGAGCACACCAGTGTCACTACACTACGACTGCAGCTGTGGATGTGAGTGGAGCACACCGCGTCACTACACTACGACTGCAGCTGTGGATGTGAGTGGAGCACACAGTGTCACTACACTACGACTGCAGCTGTGGATGTGAGTGGAGTACACAATGTCACTATACTGGTTGCAACTCTGTAAGTAACTGGAATACACAGTCCTGGTGACCCCACACTGTGATTGGTGCAGACCACTGATGCAGGGCATTGGTGTGACCCTCCAGCAGGGGGCGCCTTGCTCTCACCCAGGTCCCGGAGGGCGCGGTGGATCTCCTTCATGGCGCTGCGGTAGATTTCTCGCTGGTTCTCCGCCATCTCGGCCCAGTCCTCCTCCTGGAAGCAGGCGGCCACGTCATGGAACGTCACCTGGAGACAGCACAGGGATCAGCCCCGACCACATGAACTACAAGTCCTAGCGCCCCCGGCGGGTCTTACCACAGGAGAGGGCGCGAGGGTTTTCTCCTCTTTCTCTCTATTCTCCATAAACCCCACAGGGGGACGCTAAAAATTTACAGAAGGAGTCACTAATGCCCCAAAGGTCCCACGAAAAGCGGCCCCGGGTCCCTTTGGGCCCCTCAGAGACGGGCGGCCCCTCAGAGCGGCCCCCCCGGGGACAGGCGGCGCCTCAGAGCGGCGGCCACCAGGGACAGGCGGCGCCTCAGAGCGGCGGCCACCAGGGACAGGCGGCGCCTCAGAGCGGCGGCCCCCAGGGACAGGCGGCACCTCAGAGCGGCGGCCACCAGGGACAGGCGGCGCCTCAGAGCGGCGGCCACCAGGGACAGGCGGCGCCTAAGAGCGGCGGCCCCGGAAAAGGCCCGGCCCCCTAAAAAAGGGGGGCCCACCGGGGGACAGGCGGCGCCTCAGAGCGGCGGCCCCCTGGGACAGAAGGATCTGTCTATAGAGGATACCACAACAGGCGGCGGCACACTGGCCCAGAGCCCCCACGGCTCCACGCTCTGCTATGGACACCTATGGTATGGAGCCATCATATGACCATGTGCATGAGCCCTAAAGTTAGGTGGGTATCAGTTTATAAAGAGTACATCACAACAGGGGTAAATATTATTTTTGGGGTGCCCCAAAAATTTGGGTAAAAGGGAAAAATTCGAAATACAAAACAAAGATCACAACCCCAGCAATAATGTCCATCTGGTGGCGGACGACAACTCAACTTCGACCCCAACCCAAAGGAACTATAGGCGAAAAGTGCAAAAGAAAAAAATCTACCGAAACCTTAGGTTGAAGTTTGGGCTTTGGCTGAATTCACTAGTCCCTATGTCGTAACTTCCCTTCTGACGTAAGGGTGTGAAGGTGATGTCAGGCTAAGTGTCGCACCGCAAATTGGTAACTTGAGTCCTGCACACCAGCTGAAATACTGAAACCCAATTTAGGTTTATAGTTGTAGTCAGGACCAGGTTTACTGTTAGATTGACACAATTGGAGTTAGGACGTCCCAAGTGCGATCAAACTGAATAGGGGCAGGTATGAGCACCAATTACACCTAAATTAATCTATAGGAAGTATGAGAGTGATAGTTCTGCTCAGTCTATGGGCAGGAGACAACAGGGTCCATGCACACCCATCTATAGCGAGCGTACGAGTCTCCCGGGGGTTTATTTCCTATCCCCGTTTGGGGGTTGCCCTTCCCGGAAACCTAACCATGTAGCCTTGGCTTTGCCAACCTTCCTTCCCACATTTAGCTTATTTTTAAGAAAAAGAAAAGGGGGGAAAAAACCCATTCCAAAACTAATTTTTAAAGGGGGGTTTTCATCGCTTCATCATTCGGCTGTTTTTTTTGTAGCTTGGGTTTTCTCAATTTCCCCAATCCAGGGGGTTTTTTCCCCCTCCCCCTGGGTTTTTCTTAAATGAAGGGGGGGTGACATTTATCCCCTCCCTTCACTGTTGGTGTCGCTTCCCCAGGGCAGTGTGTTTGTTTGAGATTTTCCCCCCCCCCCCCCCCCCCCCCCCGGGGGGGGATACCATTCCCCCTGCTCCCCCCCCCCCCCTCTGTTAAGTTCCCCATTCACTGTGTTGTTCCTCTGCAGTCTTATTTTGTAAGAGCTGTTTGTTTACATAGCACACCCTGCATTCAGTTTAGACAGTCTTCTATGAACTGAGAGCACTGATCTCTTCTCCTCTCAGAGCTGGAGGTTTGTTACAGTTGAATCCAGTCTTCTGTGAACTCATCCAGAGCAGCAAAGATCTGTCTCCCTTCTATGTTAACCTGCAGCAGCATTAGGCACCGAGGCACAATTCTGCTGTTTTCTGATTTTAGAAGCAACTGCAGGGTTACTGTGCAGTGTGAAATGTTGCCGGTCCCTTACTCCGAGTGATAGAGACAGGAACGCAGGCTCCCGTGAATACGACTGGGTGGGCAGACAATCTAAATTAGTAGAGCCGTCGGCCAATGAAATGAAAGGAGGAGGAATCCGACCGGCACTGGGGAACAGTGTTTACAGAAAACGAAGATAAGGCAGACAGTGAAAACAAGACAGCTTTGCTAATGACATCTAATTGCAAAGTTGCTTGTTTTCACTGTCCCCTTATTCTGAAGGCCATTTAATGAAATGATACAACCCCTTTAACCTTCAGTCAAAGATGAGAATGTGTCCTTGTTTTTCATTGATGGTAACAGTATGGTTCCTACATTGTAAGAGCAGTCGCTGTTATCTTGATGGTCCATATTATTTCTCCAGCCGCTATACTGATGCCTCTACCCTGTGTCAGTCACTGCACTGGTTGCCCATCCAGTACAGAATACAGCATAAACTAATCACTCTCACTCATAAAGCTCTCCACAGTGCTGCACCCCCATACATCTCCTCCCTCATCTCTGTCTACCACCCTGCCCACTCTCTCCGCTCAGCTGCGGACATCAAACTACAGACTACAATCATCCGAACCTCCCATGCCCGTCTTCAAGATTTTGCACGTGCTGCACCCGTTCTCTGGAACATGCTACCACGTACCATCAGGCACAATCCCAGCCTTCGCAGTTTTAAGAGTGTCCTGAAAACACATCTTCTCAGGCAGGCCTACCAAAACCACTAATTGCTAACCCACACCTTCTATCACACACATTTGTCACTCCCTACACTAGGGCACTCACAGACTTATCTGTATAATAGATGTACAGTCATGGTGGGCAGGTTCATCCAAATTTTTATGTAAACCTCCCCATATTTATAAAGCATGGCCGGACCATTGTAAATTTAGCACTTCTCCCCCCTTGTTTCCCCCAGGCACCCTCTTAGATTGTAAGCTCTTGCCAGCAGGGCCCTCACACCTTGTGCCTCACCTGTAAGTAGCTTTCAGTGTGTAATGTCTGTCTTTTGTCTGTAATTATACCCTCTACATTGTAAAGTGCTGCGAAATATGTTGGCGCTATATATATAAATAAAGATTATTATTATTATTATAAGACCTCAGCCCCTGGTAACTCATCACACAAAGCTATAGTTTCCCAGTGCCACCTCCCTCCCCCAAGTGATACCTAAACTGCCCCCACTAACAGGCAGCGGCCCCAAAGACAGTCGGGGAACTCAGACCATTGCCCAGCACCATAACCTATAAAAACCGTTCCTCCCTGTACCCCCCACTTATAACACGCAGCCCCCTGTCTCCCCTTCCTCGCTGATAAGCATCGCCCGCACACACAACCTCATCTCACCCGGTTCTGTCACATCCCCCGGAACCGCTTCTTGTAACTGACACCGGAAGCGGAAATGGCCTCCCGCCCGAGCGCATGAAACCAAGAGCTGCCGCGCGCCGTCACGTGACTGCCCTCACCCGGCGGCAGCACGCTGTGTGGGCGGAGCTATATAGATCAGTTGTGCGGCTCGTCCCCCAGACTCCGCCCAGCGCCTATATCAAGCGGCTGCCGCGGGCGTTACACTCAGTGGGGCCGGGCGGCCGGAGTGAGTCGGGGGAGCGTTTGGTTGGGGTCGTTCCGCAGCGGTACCGCGTGGCTTCCATTACTAAGGCCAGAGCTGGGCTCGGACCCGATTCTGGTATCAGCATGAAATTATTTGAAGTGTATAAAGATACAGCAGTCATGATGCTAATGTGAACCTCGACTTGCGGCCCGGAAGAGGCGCATAGGGGCTGCTCAGCCTCTCATGATCCTGGACCTGAAAGGACTGAACCCTCTCCAAAGCTGCTACGTGTGAACACATTGGAACACTGCAGGGGTGAGACTGCTGGTCCTTAGGGGCAGTCCTCCTCTCCCCCTTGTGATCACCATGGGCTGTCCTCCTATCCCAATTCCCGAGGGCCACACAATCCATCTCCAGGGCCCACCCTCCCCATGGTTCCTGGGGGCTGTCCTCCTCTCCCCCCGGTGATCCCCAGAGGCCGTCCTCCCATCCTAGGGCCACATTCTCCATCTCTGGGGACCACTGCCCCCCCTCCCCCTGTGATCCCCAGGGGCCGTCCTCTTCCCCGAGTAATCTCCAGGGGCCGTCCTTTCCTCTCCTCAGAGCACTCTTCTGTCCCTCCCGCTTACTGGACCACCCTCCTAACCTCCTCCCCCAATCCTTGGAGGCCACCTTCCTCTCCTCCAAATCCCTGCTCCTCAGGGACCGCCCTCCCAATCCCTGGGGGCAGCCCTCCCCTCTCCTTCCGATCTCCACCGCCCTTCATCCGGACGCAGAGAAGTCACAGGCGGATCTCCGCCGCCCTTCATCCGGACGCAGAGAAGTCACAGGCGGATCTCCGCCGCCCTTCATCCAGACACAGAGAAGTCGCAGGCAGATCTCCCCCGCCCTTCATCCAGACACAGAGAAGTCACAGGAAGATCTCCCCCGCCCTTCATCCACACGCAGAAAAGTCACAGGCAGATCTCCGCCGCCCTTCATCCAGACACAGAGAAGTCACAGGTAGATCGCCGCCGCCCTTCAGCCACACCCAGAGAAGTCACAGGACGATATCCGCCGCCCTTCACCCAGACACAGAGAAGTCACAGGTAGATCGCCACCGCCCTTCATCCACACGCAGAAAAGTCACAGGCAGATCTCCGCCGCCCTTCATCCAGACTCAGAGAAGTCACAGGCAGATCTCCGCCGCCCTTCACCCAGACTCAGATAAGTCACAGGCAGATCTCCGCCGCCCTTCACCCAGACACAGAGAAGTCACAGGCAGATCTCCGCCGCCCTTCACCCAGACACAGAGAAGTCACAGGCAGATCTCCACCGCCCTTCATCCAGACACAGAGAAGTCACAGGCAGATTCCGCGCCCTTCCGCCGACCCTAGAAGTCACAGGCAGACTCCACCCCTTCACAGACACAGAGAAGTCACAGGCAGATCTCCGCCGCCTTTCATCCACACGCAGAGAAGTCACAGGCGGATCACCGGCTCCCCTCACCTCCCAATCCCCGGGGCCAACCTGCCCTCCTCTCCCCCCCTGTGCTCCTCAGGGACCACCCTCCCAATCCCTGGGGGCTACCCTCCCCTCTCCTCCTGATCTCCAGGAAACCCTGCTCTGCCTCCTGATTGCTGGGCGGCCCTCCTCCCAGTCCCCCTCTCTTCACCACCCATTCCCCAGGGCCACCCTCACTTCTCCTCCCAATCCGCGAGTGATGCCCTCTCCTCCCGAGCCCCAGGGGCCGTCCTCCCGATCCCCGGGGGCCGCCCTGCCCTCTCCTCCCGATCCCCTTGGGCACCCTTCTCTCCCCCACTCAGACATGAGGTAAGAAGAGCAGCCTGTACAGATCTGAAAACCACATAGAAGCAGGAGCTCAGGGTATACAGCTCACCATTTATTCCACCAATAATAACGTGCCACCACCGGAGGGCGCTGCTCTGGGGTTAGTGCAAATATGCAGCAAAGTCATAGTCAGATCTCTGCCGCCCTTCTTCCAGACGCAGAGAAGTCACAGGCGGATCTCCGCCGCCCTTCATCCAGACGCAGAGAAGTCACAGGCGGATCTCCGCCGCCCTTCATCCAGACGCAGAGAAGTCACAGGCGGATCTCCGCGCCCTTCATCCAGACGCAGAGAAGTCACAGGCAGATCTCCGTTGAGCTTAGTCATTGGATGATATTCAGGTCTGGTGTGACACTGCTTGGTCCAGGCGTGAGTGACAGTATGGAGAGACATATACCGGGGCGGTGTATACGAGGTCTATATAGTAGTCTCTGATACCAGAGGATGTATACGGGGCTGGTGGGGCTTAGCTGTCGCGGTGGTGGTTCCTCTCATGGACCCGCAGGTTGGACCTCTGATGGAAGCTCTTGTCGCAGTGCTTGCACTTGTACGGCCGCTCACCGGTGTGCGTCCGCTGGTGATCCTTCAGGTTGGACTTTTTTCGGAAGTCCTTCCCGCAGGTGGAGCACTGGTAGGGCTTCTCCCCCGTGTGGATCCTCTGGTGCCGGGCGAAGCTGGAGTTGTCGCGGAAGCTCTTGTCACACTGTGGGCACTTGTAGGGCCTCTCGCCCGTGTGCGTCCGCAGGTGGATCTTGAGGTGGGAGCTGCGGATGAAGCTCTTGTCACAGTGGGTGCACTTGTAGGGCCTCTCGCCCGTGTGCGTCCTCATGTGCACCTGGAAGCTGGAGTTATTGCAGAAGGTCTTGCCGCACACGCTGCAGATGATGAAGGTCTGCCCCCGCTGCTGGAAGCTGATAGGGTACACCTGCTCCACAGGGCGGGGGAGCTCGGGGCAGAGGCGCGGGGCCTCGTTCTCTTTGGGCTCAGTCTGCTTGTTTTGGTCACAGTGGTGCAGCGCAGCCATAGACTTGATCTGCCGGGCGACTCCTCTCCTCCGGTAGCTGCACTCCCTGCCGGTCTGCTCGGGTGCAGACTCTGCGGAGCTCAGGCTCTTGCAGGGCGATCGGGTCTTACTCGCTGTCCACTCGCTGCTGTCTGTGAAAAAAGTA
Organism: Phyllomedusa bahiana; assembly: GCA_025379985.1. Taxonomy (NCBI): domain Eukaryota; kingdom Metazoa; phylum Chordata; class Amphibia; order Anura; family Hylidae; genus Phyllomedusa; species Phyllomedusa bahiana. Next base: position 12,574 of record JAODAL010049684.1, on the reverse strand, counting down.
TATAGTCACTGACATAGAAATGACTCCAGTCACCTCCAGAGCTGCATTCATAATTCTGCTTTGTGTTATGCACACATCTTCTAATATTTCAGCTAAGTGCAAGTACTGAACTCTGCTGCATGGCATTGCAGGAGATGTAGTGTTTTCTACAGGATGTGTATACACCACAGTGCACCAGCAGGGGGCATAGTAAGAAAGCAAGTTCTGGTTGTGTCATGGCATCTATGATCTGATGAGAAGAAGCTGCCGCCTGCTTACCGGACAGCTGGTAGTGAACAACGCTGTCCTCTGCCTCCTCCTTTATGGTAATTGGATACAGCGAGTCTCTCCCATCCTGCCCTTGCGAGATGTCGGCGTCGCCTGTATCGTATCCATCTTCCTCGAGCTTGATCCTGGGCAGTAAACCTGTTGGGAGACACAGCAACCGTCATCCTGAGTGTTCTCAGGAAGGCAGCCGCCGCCGCTCGCCTGGCTCAGGAAGGCAGCCGCCGCCGCTCGCCTGGCTCAGGAAGGCAGCCGCCGCCGCTCGCCTGGCTCAGGAAGGCAGCCGCCGCCGCTCGCCTGGCTCAGGAAGGCAGCCGCCGCCGCTCGCCTGCTCAGGAAGGCAGCCGCCGCCGCTCGCCTGGCTCAGGAAGGCAGCCGCCGCCGCTCGCCTGGCTCAGGAAGGCAGCCGCGCCGCTCAGCCTGGCTCAGGAAGGCAGCCGCCGCCGCTCGCCTGGCTCAGGAAGGCAGCGCCGTCCGCTCGCCTGGCTCAGGAAGGCAGCCGCTGCCGCTCGCCTGGCTCAGGAAGGCAGCCGCTGCCGCTCGCCTGGCTCAGGAAGGCAGCCGCTCGCCTGGCTCAGGAAGGCAGCCGCTCGCACGGCTCAGGAAGGCAGCCGCTCGCCTGGCTCAGGAAGGCAGCCGCTCGCACGGCTCAGGAAGGCAGCCGCTCGCCTGGCTCAGGAAGGCAGCCGCACGCCTGGCTCACGAAGGCAGCCGCTCGCCTGGCTCAGGAAGGCAGCCGCTCGCCTGGCTCAGGAAGGCAGCCGCTCGCCTGGCTCAGGAAGGCAGCCGCCCGCACGGCTCAGGAAGGCAGCCGCCCGCACGGCTCAGGAAGGCAGCCGCCCGCACGGCTCAGGAAGGCAGCCGCCCGCACGGCTCAGGAAGGCAGCCGCCCGCCTGGCTCAGGAAGGCAGCCGCCGCACGGCGCACTCACCTGGCTCAGGAAGGCAGCCGCCGCACTCACCTGGGTCAGTCTTTATCACCCTATGGTCGGAGTCCTTCACCTCCTCTGAGCCGGCCCCAGTCCCCTGGTAATTTATCCTCAACATGATGTCAGGTCCAAGTCCTGCAAAATCCAAAAATAAGGACATAGAACCGATAACAGAGAGCAGAGGATGACCATGAGCGGGGGAGGGGGCTGCATAGTCTGCTGGGATCCGTGGGGCTTGTACTGGAGCTGGACAGTAGGGCAGAGAGACACCTCCAATCAGGAATGGTCATGGATTCCTAACTTGCCGCAATCTTCTCAGCCCTGATCCCCCAGGAGGGAGAGGAGCCCCAACCTTATACCCTGGGCATTACACAAGCCCCTCCCACATAATTGTGGCTCCGAGCCCCTAGGAAGCAACGTGGAGGTCATTAGAGGGGTCTTCCTCTATGGTCACCTTCTCATAGGCTCTACTACATCTACTAGGTACAAGGAGGTCATACGGGGTCATTAGAGGGGTTGTCCGCTAGGGTCACCTCTTCATATGCCCTATTACATCTATTAGGTACATGGAGATCATCCAGGGTCATTAGAGGCGTCGTCCTCTATGGTCACCTCTTTATAGGCTGTATTATATCTATTAGGTACAAGGAAGTCATACGGGGTCGTCTTCCATGGGCATCTCCTCATAGGCTCTATTAGCCATACCAAAGAAGCACCAAAACGAGAGTAAAAGATCAAAAATGTACAAAATCTTTATTTAAACATTAATTAAAATAGATAAAAATATGAGGTATACACAAAATCACCAAGTGGTAATATAGGTGATAACAACATCCAGTCAGCACTGTTGTAAAAAGTTGTAATTTTAGGCTTGTATCAAATATATATATGTATCTGCCAGTTATAACCAATTGCTCCTAATCTGTGTCACTGCCTGGCTAACCTAAATAACAAGCCGACACATAGAGCCCCATAATAGACATGGTACATAACACGCATAATTAGAACACAACTGATACTTAACCGATACAAGTGGTGACTAGAGGGTATCGCCTATGGCCCCAACGCGCGTTTCGGTTTAGATCGCTTCCTCAGGGGGTGATAACGTTACCTTAATTCTGACCAGCTTTAAGTAGTACTGGAATTCACAACACCTGGGCATTCTCGGCGCATGCGTTGTGTTCGAAAGGAAGGCGTCATGTGCCCCACTTCCGGCAATCTCGCGCTATTACGCCTGCGCGAGAGAATGAATCTCCCGGTAATATGATTCTCATGTATGTTGTATAGGAATTTTGCATCGTTTTTAGGATGGATATTGTTTAGTCCATTTGGCTGACCATCATTTGGTTTTGAGATTTGATGTATTATTCTCCACAATACTCCGATTAATGTCTATCCTTTTTAATTGGTTTTTAACTTTTCCTTTTCTCTGCTAGCTGAAGTTACCTAGATCCTGGTATATTATTATATGGCTTCCTATACAGCATACATGAGAATCATATTACAGCCTTGGATTTATGGATCCCAACATAAGAACTGGCACAATGAAGGATAAACCACTGCTACTAATATTCGAAAGAAGCGGATCCAGTATTATGTTTCGGGACCATACAGATATATTTATTGTCATAACATTGAATTTATGCATTGTATACTACTTGGAATTTTTTGTTACGACTAGATATATGTATGAATTATAATTTGTTGTTATGTAGCCTATAGTGAAAATATGATTTGTTCACAGCAAATGTTGAGATCATGTATTGGTAGTTATATGCAGTGACGGCTGCTAGATACGATATTACCTCTAGATCCGCGGCTGTGAATTCTCCTGAGGTTGTGCGCATGCCTGGTGTGGGGAAGTGTCGCCAGTGCCCGCTTCGGCATCTAGTAGTGCTGGCGCGCATGTCCGGGAGATTCATTCTCTCGCGCAGGCGTAATAGCGCGAGATTGCCGGAAGTGGGGCACATGACGCCTTCCTTTCGAACACAACGCATGCGCCGAGAATGCCCCAGGTGTTGTGAATTCCAGGTACTACTTAAAGCTGGTCAGATTGAGGTAACGTTATCACCCCCTGAGGAAGCGATCTAAACGCGAAACGCGCGTTGGGGCCATAGGCGATACCCTCTAGTCACCACTTGTATCGGTTAAGTATCAGTTGTGTTCTAATTATGCGTGTTATGTACCATGTCTATTATGGGGCTCTATGTGTCGGCTTGTTATTTAGGTTAGCCAGGCAATGACACAGATTAGGAGCAATTGGTTATAACTGGCAGATACATATATATATTTTGATACAAGCCTAAAATTACAACTTTTTACAACAGTGCTGACTGGATGTTGTTATCACCTATATTACCACTTGGTGATTTTGTGTATACCTCATATTTTTAATAATTTTAATTAATGTTTAAATAAAGATTTTGTACATTTTTGATCATTTACTCTCGTTTTGGTGCTTCTTTGGTATGTATTATAGTATTTGGAGAGTGATCTAGATATGATAGGAGGCCAGATACGTCAGAGGCCTAGCCGAGTGAGCTATTGGGGTGTTGCCCTTGGTTGCTTCATAGGCTCTCTTAGGTACATGGGGGTTATTAGAGGGGTTGTCAGCTACGGTCACCTCCACATAGGATCTTACATGTATTATGTACATGGAGGTTATACGGGGTTATTCGAAGGCTTGTCCTCTATTGTCACCTACTCAGAGAATCTATTAGGTACATGGGAGTCATTAGAGGGGTCTTCCTCTATGGACACCTCTTCATAGGCTATATTACATCTATTAGGTACATGGAGGTCATGAGGGGTCGTCTTCCACGGGCATCTCCTCATAGGCTCTATTAGGTACATGGAGGTTATATGGGGTCATCCTCTATGGGCTCCTCTTCATGGGCTCTATTGCATCTATTAGATATATAGAGGTCAGAGTGGTCATTAAAGGGGTCATCCTCTATGGGCATCTCCTCATAGGCTCTCTTAAGTACATGGGGGTCTTTAGTGGGGTCGTCCTCTATGGCCACCTCCGTATAGGCTCAATTACATCTATTAGTTACATAGAGGTCATACGGGGTCATTAAAGCGTTCGCATAGTCTCCAAAAAATAACGATCTAGTGGTGAGTGAAAGTACACTTCTTGCAAGTTTAGACATAGAAGCCCTATATAGCAACATCAGACATGACCTGGGCCTGAAAGCAATCAAGTATTTTTTGAACACAAGAGGTACACAATTTTTGGAACACAATGATTTCGTTTTGCAGCTATTGGATTTTGTTTTGACACATAACTATTTTTTGTTTGATGGCACCTTTTATCACCAGATAAAGGGAGCAGCCATGGGCACAGTCTGTGCGCCAAGCTTTGCTAATGTATTTTTAGGTTGGTTGGAGGATGCTATTGTTTTTTCTTAACACTTTGAAATATTCACAGATCGGATTTTATTTTGGGGGCGCTTTATTGATGATATTTTGATTTTTTGGGATGGTAGTGAAACATTCATGGATTTTGTATCTAGACTCAATGATAATGAAATTGGGATGAAATTCACGTTTGAAATTCATCGAGAGAAAATACATTTTTGGGATCTTCAAATTATGTTGGATGAATACAAGCAGGTTCAGACAAAGATATTTCGGAAAAATACGGCTACCAATAGTTTGTTACACATTTCTAGCTGGCATCCACCTTCCTTAAAGAAGGGGATTCCCATAGGCCAATTTCTTAGGGCTCATAGGAATTGTTCTACTTTAGAGGCTTTTAATGAAGAATGTATAACATTAAATGCACGTTTTCAGGCAAGGGATTATCCAAAAAAATGTTTGAGGAAGGCATTTAATAGGGCTTTGATTAGTGACAGAGGACATTTATTAATCAGTAAACAAAAGAAGAAGGAAAAAACGGATTTAATTCATTGTATAGGTACCTTTGATGATAGAGCCAATGAAATGAGAGGTATACTTAGAAGACATTGGCACATTCTGAAAGCAGATCCAGTATTCTCTGAGGTGATTCCTAAATACCCTAGTGTCACGTATAGAAGAGGAAAAAATCTTAGGGATGAATTTGTACATAGTCTTTTTGAGGGAGATGGCAAAAAACATGGTTACAGTCTCCGGTGGTAGGCCCTTATCTCTGTGGCAACTGTTCATTCTGTCCATTTATATGGACAACTAAAGAATTTGTTAATTCTATTGATAAGAGAAGATTTGAGATAAGACAATTTATCAACTGTAAAACCAGAGGGGTGATTTATGGGGCTATGTGTACCTGCCCCAAGATCTATGTGGGAAAAACCATGCAGGAGGTTAGTCGTCGGATCTCGAAACATCTGAGTACTATTACATAGCACGGACATAGCACGGTTGAATATATGACTATAGAAGCATCAGAGTTCACATATGTTTTTTCCTCCCTCCCATCTCCCTCCTGCCCCCCCCCCACCCCCCCATGTCTCTACGTTGTCCCTCATTTTCATTGTGTCTTGTCTTGATGACAGGTACTGATCACGTGAGGCCACGGTTTCTATTTAACAAATTGGGATGTATGTATATTGCTTCTGTGCATGGAGGGGTTTGTTGGCAGCTGAATCATGTGATATATGCACTCGCGTTGTTGTGGCGAGACGCAGCTCAGGAGTAGATTACTATCTTTTCATGTATATATTCATCTAGCCATAGATTTATTGTTTCTGCTCGCTGCGTTGATTTTGTGCTAACTTTAAATACAATATATGGAGTATAGTTGTATGCAGATGCAATAGAGTTTGAATGTACTAATATTTTTGCATGCTCCCATTGTGACGTAATGAATTAGGTGGCTAGCCGTGACCTGTAAGAAAGAATCTTTAATGGGGAAGGTGGGAGGTGAAACTGCGGGAGGGAGGGCAGGCTAACCATAGGGCCTGCAGCTTTATTAAAATGAATATGTATATTAGATATAAAGGAGAAGTGCTTTATGGGAAGAGAATATGACAATAGTGTACAGTACGATTGGAATTTATATTCCCAATGAATATGCATATTAGACATGGAAGAGAAGGGGTTTATGGGAGTTGATAAAGCTGGTAGTCATCTCCTCAGACTCTACTACATCTACTAGGTACAAGGAGGTCATTAGAGGGGTCGTCCTATATAGTCACCTCCGTATAGGCTCTACTACATCTACTAGGTACAAGTAGGTCACACAGGGTCATTAGAGGGGTCGTCCTCTGTGGCCACCTCCGTATAGGCTCTACTACATCTACTAGGTAGAAAGAGGTCATACAGGGTCACTAGAGGCATCATCCTCTATGGGCCCCTCCTTATACATCTATTAGGTACATAGAGGTCATGAGGGGTCGTCCTCCATGGGCATCTTCTCAGAATCTATTATGTACATGGGGGTCATTAGAGGGGTCGTCTTCTATGGTCACCTCCTCATACATTCCACAGCACATGAGGAGTCTAACACCTATTCTGCTTAGTCCGTTCTAGGTGAGCCATGCAGAGGCCATAATATGAGAGAAATGAGACGGAAGTCCATCACAGTCAGGGCAGAAACGTCCATTGATACAGTACGTGGGCAGCATGGTCAGATAGGGTGCAAGCCTGTTATGGAGATGGTGAATTTGTCTGAGGATTGCTGTTTATTGGAGCATGGTGGCAGCAGTAACAGCACATATTATGAGTGTGCGTGCAGGAGAGCGGAAGGGAGAGTGGGTTTTTGTCGATTCTCTGATGGCTAAATGGTGAGTACCTGAATAGGGTGTGTATCTAACAGGATATAAAAGGAAGTGAGCTTAGACCACGTGATCGGACCTCTAATCCCTGATGAAGACAGTTTAGCTGGTGAAACATGACATGTTGGGGAGGTCAGGCATGACATTTTAAATTGCGATTTCTCACCTCTGTCTAGAAGTGTCACTAGCTGCAGACGGTGTCACAAGGGGGCCTTATTTGTCTTGTGTCCATTAGATTAGGGACGATTGCCCAGGTAGGAGGCTTGGGATCCCTTACTGGAGCTAGTAAATTGCTGTATATATAAGGCTTTCCTGTTGGTAGGTGGGGTTCCACCAGACTTGATAGTAGAAAAGGAGCTATTCCCTCTTTCAGAAGTAGAAAGGGTTAAATGGTGTGGTTAGAAATCAGGTTTTTAAATAGTGTGTATAGAGGTTAAGAGTTATACATAATAAAAGTTACGTTTTAGTGTTTTACAGATAGAGAACTGATAGTTTAAGTTTGCCTATGGCAAAATAGTAAATATAGTGATTAAAGGGTTCATTCTCTATGGTCATCTCCTCATAGACTCTACTACATCTACTAGGTACAAGGAGGTCATTAGAGGGGTCGTCCTATATGGTCACCTCCGTATAGGCTCTACTACATCTACTAGGTAGAAAGAGGTCATACAGGGTCACTAGAGGCGTCGTCCTCTATGGGCCCCTCCTTATACATCTATTAGGTACATAGAGGTCATGAGGGGTCGTCCTCCATGGGCATCTCCTCATAGGCTCTATTATGTACATCGGGGTCATTAGAGGGGTCGTCTTCTATGGTCACCTCCTCATAGATTCTATGACATGTATAAGGTACATGGAGGTCATGAGGGGTCGTTCTCTATGGGTCCCTCCTCATAGGTTCTATTACATCTATTAGGTACATGGAGTTCATGAGGGGTCGTCCTCTATTGTCACCTCCTCACAGGTTCAATGACATGTATTAGGTACATGGAGGTCATACGGGGGTCATCCTCTATGGTCACCTCCGTATAGGCTCTATTACATCTATAAGGTACATGGAGGTTATAGGAGGTCAATAGAGGAGTCCTCTATGTTCACCTCTTTACAGGTTCTATTATATCTATTAGGTACATGGAGGTCATACGGGTCATTAGAAAGGTTGTCCTCTATGGTCACCTCTTCATAGGCTCTATTATAACTATTAGGTACATGGAGGTCATATGGGGTCAGAGGGGTCAGGGCTGTGGAGTCGGCAAGCCAAAGCCCCGACTCCTCAATTTCCCAAACCCCCGACTCCCTCATACATGGTGCATGTTTAAGTGATAACTTTACTGTAGTAAAATGGTAACATCCGGCTGTTTATCACCTTATGATACAATGATCAAGCTATTTAGGTAGAACAGACACTGACAAGCAAAAGAGTAACAATGTTTTGATCTTTTGAATGTGTAGAAGAGACCTGGGATCAGATTTTGGTTAAGACATGCTTGAATCTGATCCAGAGTCCAGAAGGATTCAGGCAGAGCTGAAAGCCAAAGGGGGAGTCACCAAATACTAACAAGATAATGGAAATTAACATTTAGATTTTGAGGAGCAGAACAGTAACAATGTAGTTACAGGAAAGAATCTGAGAACTAAGCAGATGCTAAATACTTGCAAGTCAAATTTATGTAGATAGGTAATTGTATATAAAATTACAGTAGCATCATGTACAAAGCTGTAGTGGATGGTGAAAGTCTCAAAAGTTTAAACCATTGTTACCATTTTGCTTGTCAGTGTAAAATATATTTATTGGATATGACTTTAGAACACAAAAAAATTGTAAATATGCAAAACACTGCAGGATCATTTGTGAATTCTCTGAATTTGTTCTGAGAAACAGTATTGTCTCCATCAGATCCTGCATACATGACCTCACATCTGATCTCATTATTTCCAGGCTAGAGAACGGCCTCTCTGCACTAACTTGGGTTGGGGGCAAAGCGGTGACCACAGGGGCAACATCTCTAACAATGTCAGGGTATAAAGGAATTGCCTCAGCCACAGTGAGGTCTGATGAATGGTTGATCTTCTACTTCTTTGAAAGCAGGTGAAACATTTAGCTGAAATCTGTTTGCCATGGGAGCAGAATCTTTTCCCCTGGGGCAGCGCTTTGCCTGCTCCATGTCATCAATTACACTCCTCATGTGATGAGGCTGAAGATATGGGAGCAGTCGCACTGGCCGGACCCAATTCTCTTGCTCTTTGCATCGAACTAACTGGACCAACTCATTATATATTTTGGGAGTCGGTCCCTTTTATGATGACTTCTGCAAAATAGGCACCGACTCCACAGCCCTGATTGGGGTCGTCCGCTATGGTCACCTCTTTTATAGGCTCTATTATATCTATTAGGTACATGGAGGTTATATGAGGTCATTAGAAGGGTCGTCCTCTACGGTCACCTCCTTATAGGCTCTACTGCATCTGTTACGTATATGGAGGTCATAGGGGTCGCCCTTTATGGTCCCATCTTCATAGGCTCTATTACATCTATCAGGGTACAAGGAGGTCTTACGGGGTCACTAGAGGGGTCATCCTCTATGGTCACTTAAAGATAGGCTCTATTACCTCTATAAGGTACTGTACATGGAGGTTATATGAGGTCAGTAGAGGAGTCCTCTATGGTCACCTCCTCATAGACTCTATGACGTGTATTAGGCACACAGAGGTCACACGGGGGCCATCCTCTATGGTCGCCTCTTTATAAGCTGTATGTCAGTGCAGCTCTTTCTCCCCTCCCGCAGCAGTAGACTCACAGCCCCTCAGTCTCCACATCCAGAACTACCTTCCTGCGAGGGCCCGCGCCTGCCGGTGTCCTCCTCGCTGATAATTCGGAACAGGACCTCAGAGTTCTCGATGTGATACCCTGAGGAGACGGAGCCGGCAGTCAGGTCAGTAAGTCCTAGAACAACAACTGCAGAGGACTACTCCTCCCAGTATTCACCTAGATCCAGCAGCACGTGGTGCACCTCTCGCATCACCTTCCCGTACAGGCTGCGCTGCCACTCCTCCAGGACGTCCCACTCCTCCTCCGAGAACACGGCGGCCACCTCTGTGAAGGACACCGCGGCCTGGGGAGAGAGAGGCGCCGACCGGTCACTGTTCCATACTGTCATGGATGGTGTCAATAAAGTTTATTGAAGGGAAGAAAAAAAAAATTAACCTAAGCCCCGCACAAGAGAAGAGCAGTGTGAAGTCCAGCCCTGCCCCCGCAGAGCGGCCCCTGACAGGAGGGCGACCTACCCGCTGAGACATGTCCATCTTCTACCTCCGAAGCCGCTGCTGAGTAAGATTGACACCACAGGACCTGGCCAGAATGGAGACAGCTCCACCTACAAGACACACACAGGAATGACAGCTCTGCGTAGGTCACACATTATATAGAGGAGGACAGTTCCATCTGCAGGGTTGGGCAGAGGAGGGGGCACACATTACATAGAGGAGCACAGTTCCATCTGCAAGGATGGGGGGGGTCACACATTATATAGAGGAGCACAGTTCCATCTGCAGGGATGGGGGGGGGTCACACATAATATAGAGGAGCACAGTTCTATCTGCAAGGATGGGGGGGGTCACACATTATATATAGGATCACAGTTCCATCTGCAAGGGGGGGGGGGGGGGGTCACACATTATATAGAGGACACAGTTCCATTTTGCAAGGATGGGGGGGGGGGGTCACAACCCTTATATAGGGGAGGACAGTTCCATCTGCAGGGATGGGGGGGGGCACAAAATTAATAGGGGGAGGCACAGTTCCATCTGCAAAGATGGGGGGGGGGGGTCACACATTAATTTGAGGAGCACAGTTCCATCTGCAAAGGGTGGGGGGGGTCACACATTATATAGAGGAGCACAGTTCCATCTGCAGGGATGGGGGGGGGGGGGTCACACATTATATAGAGGAGCACAGTTCCATCTGCAGGGAGGGGGGGGGGGCCCCCCATTATATAGAGGAGCCCCGTTCCATCTGCAAGGATGGGGGGGGGCACACTTAAAAAGAGGAGCACAGTTCCATCTGCAAGAGGATGGGGGGGGGGGGCACACATTACATAAAAGGAAAGCCAGTTCCATCTGCAAGGATGGGGGGGGGGGGGGTCACAGATTATTTAGAGGAGCACAGTTCCATCTGAAAGGGATGGGGGGGGGGGTCACAAAATTATATAGAGGAGCGTTCCTTTCTGCAAGGATGGGGGGGGGGCACACATTAATTAGGGGGCACAGTTCCATCTGCAAGAGGGGGGGGGGGCACAATTACATAGAGGAGCACGGGTTCCATCTGAAAGGGGGGGGGGGGGGACACATTACATAGAGGAGCACAGTTCCATCTGCAAGGATGGGGGGGGGGGGTCACACATTATATAGAGGAGCACAGTTCCATCTGCAAGGAGGGGGGGGGGGGGTCACACATTTCATAGAGGAGCACAGTTCCAACTGCAGGGAGGTGGGGGGTAAACATTATATAGAGGAGCAAAAGTTCCATCTGAAAGGGATGGGGGGGGGGGTCACACATTTATATAGGGAGCACATTTCCCATCTGCAAGGATGGGGGGGGGGGGGGGTCACACATTATATAGAGGAGCACAGTTCCATCTGCAAGGATGGGGGGGGGGGGTCACACATTATATAGAGGAGCACAGTTCCATCTGCAAGGGGGGGGGGGCACACATTACATAGAGGAGCACAGTTCCATCTGCACGGATGGGGGGAGGGGGGTGCCACATTACATAGTGGAGCACAGTTCCATCTGCAAGGATGGGGGGGGTCACACTTTATATAGAGGAGCACAGTTCCATCTGAAAGGGATGGGGGGGGGTCACCTTTAAATAGAGGAGCACAGTTCATCTGCAAGGAAGGGGGGGGGGGTTTTAATGGGGGCGGGGGGGGGGGGGGGGGGGGGGGGGGGGGGGGGGGGCCCGGGGCGGGGGGGGGGGGGGGGGGGGGCCGGGGGGGGCGGGGGGCGGGGAGGGGGGGGGGGCGGGGGGGGGGGGGGGGGCGGGGGGGGGGGGGGGGGGGGGGGGGGGGGGGGGGGGGGGGGGGGGGGGGGGGGGGGGGGGGGGGGGGGGGGGGGGGGGGGGGGGGGGGGGGGGGGGGGGGGGGGGGGGGGGGGGGGGGGGGGGTGGGGGGGGGGGGGGGGGGGGGGGGGGGGGGGGGGGGGGGGGGGGGGGGGGGGGGGGGCGGGGGGGGGGGGGGGGGGGGGGGGGGCGGGGGGGGGGGGGGGGGGGGGGGGGGGGGGGGGGGGGGGGGGGGGGGGGGGGGGGGGGGGGGGGGGGGGGGGGGGGCGGGAAAAAAAAAAAAAAAAAAAAAAAAAAAAAAAAAAAAAAAAAAAAAAAAAAAAAAAAAAAAAAAAAAAAAAAAAAAAAAAAAAAAAAAAAAAAAAAAAAAAAAAAAAAAAAAAAAAAAAAAAAAAAAAAAAAGAAAAAAAAAAAAAAAAAAAAAAAAAAAAAAAAAAAAAAAAAAAAAAAAAAAAAAAAAAAAAAAAAAAAAAAAAAAAAAAAAAAAAAAAAAAAAAAAAAAAAAAAAATAAAAAAAAAAAAAAAAAAAAAATAAAAAAAAAAAAAAAAAAAAAAAAAAAAAAAAAAAAAAAAAAAAAAAAAAAAAAAAAAAAAAATAAAAAAAAAAA
>JAODAL010049683.1:0-27989 GCA_025379985.1 Phyllomedusa bahiana | reverse complement strand
CAAAAATTTAAAAGAAAAACACAATTGTATAACTCAATCAAAATAAACGCAGGCGCAGTAGAGAGAGAGGAACGGATGTATGTCCATATTTAGGCAGCTTTTAAGTACATTTATTGGTCCACGTTGTCTCTGGGAAAAAGTCTCTGGGATTCATCAGCCAAAATTTCAGTGATTTCATGTAAAACGAAACTTCAGGAAAGGGAGACAATAGCAGGAGGTCACAGCTTTGAGGAACAAGAAAACAAGTGGTCACAACCTGAGCCATCGTAGCTTCTTCAAAATTTGCGCATCATTTTCCCAACAAAATGGTTTCCCGCTCAGCTGAAATGCCTTAAAAGGGAGAAAAGCTTGGGATTGCATAATTATACATATAACACAATATTGATTCAAAACTCTCTACCTACAAAATCCCCCCAAAAGACCAAGATTTTCTCCACTGTCCCTATTGTCCTTCCTGAAACTAAGAATAGCACAGGACCTTTGGAAACTGCTCACACTGGGGGAAAAGGGTGTGGGATTTCTTCAGAAGAATTGTGAGGAAACCCCTCTAAGGGGAATTCAAACGCAACTTCCAGTGACCTACCTAACAGGTGAGGTTTTCCCCTGATCTGTCCCTTCAAATCAAGAATTGACTCTTGGTTCATACTTATGGGGTCTTGGTAGAGGGGATGTCTGTGGTGTCTCTTCATCACACATCAGAGGCTCCTGTTCGTGTATAGGAAAGTTCCTGAGGTGGCTCCTCCGCAGCTATCCCTGGCCAATAGATTTTTGTTAGAGAGGAATGCAGCACACAGTACAAACAGTATCACCACCAGTAAAACTAGTAGTACCAAGCCCACCTGCTGTAAACAGCGCTTCCAGAATCCAGACCAAACAGTCATCAAGGAGGCCCAAGAAGTGTCCACTCCTGAGTTCTCCTTAAGTTCCTTGGACAGATTCTTTATCTTACCTAGGGCGATAGTGATTTTTCCATTCACTCCTGTGTTGTCAGGTATATAGGTGCAGCATTCTTCACCTATCATGCCACAAACTCCTCCTTTCTCCGCCAGCACCATGTCGATGGCTAATCGGTTCTGTAAAGTCATCCTAGTATTGGGGCCTAATTCTTCATAGACTCCCTGAAACCCATCTCTACTGTAATTAACAAACCTTTGCTGATTATAATAAATGTAATTAATCCAGTCTACATTCTTATTAATTTGAACTTGGGGAATAAGGGAAGCGAAGCCTGCAGCAATTTGATCTAGCGCTTTAAACTGATCTGGGACCCCCCTTGGCACTCCAATAGAATCTATATACTACATCTGACCAGTAATAGCAATTTTCATTCCCGGGGCGTGTTACACACAAGTAAAACACCCCTGTCACAAAGGATCGAGGTCCATACCTGCGGGGAAAGACATTTTTCTGGCAGGGATTATTGGGGAATATATCACAAGCATCAAATGAAAAGGTTTGCACACTTTGATTGATGTCCATCCAAAAAAAATTACTACAGCATTAGCTACGGGTAAAACAAATAAAAGGATATATACAATCATTTTGTCACTGGGTCCCTTTTACAATGAGAAGCATGGATCCACGTGGGCTTTCCCTCCAATTTCACTGCCGTGGGGGTAATCAGGATAACAGTAAATGTCCTTCAAACTCGGTCTCCAGGCAATTCCTCCTTATATGCTCTTAGGTACCGCCGGCGGTCCTCCTGTTTTGTAATCATGCACAGTTCCCCTGTGGATTCTGGAAGACAGCAGAAGACTGCAGCATGCAAATTAGTCAACTCTTTAACAAATTCAATCAAAAATTGTACAGTCCCTGTCACTATTTTCACCTAATTCTTGCTCCATGACCTCAAACACAGAAGGAAAAGGCTTCCCAAACCATTATCTCAATGGGGTTAGACCATGTTATGCTTGTGGGGTGTCCCTAACGTTGGTACAGAACAATTGAGAGGTCTGGCCAGGGCAAGGGGACTCAGCAGTCATCTTGAACAATTTATTCTTGAGGGTCCCATCCATTTTTCGACCTCGCAGAGCTTATTGGATGGTACGGGCGTGTGGAGGCCCAAATCTACCCCTAACATGCTTCCAAATTTCTCGAAACGAGGAAGAGAATGCTGGACCCTGGTCCACTCGATCACCTGAGGATCCAAATCGACAACCTATTTCAGTAATCTCTTCTTTTCCGTTACTTGGAGTCATGTTGGTCCAACTATGACTGGGTAGGCTTTGGCCATCCAGAAACATGTCTATGGCAACCAAAACATTATTCATAACTTCCCGCTCTTAGCATCGGATGTGTCCACTTGAATCCTTTGGAGGGAATATTCTGGCTTCCGCCAGTGCTGCATGGGGAACTTGAGCAGTTTTTTGGGGGGGAAAAAAAAAAGGGTTGCAGTGGTACAGAATAGTACATGCTTGTGATTGTAGGCTGCAATCATGGAACTGTCTCCTGAGGCATGTACAGAAAACTTCTGCCAACATAGCTGAGTGCCTGATTCTGTCCACGATGAGTAGCTCCATGGTCCCAGGCTCAATGGCAGGAACATTCGTCTAGGTAAACAGACAAGGCCTGTGCACTTCAAATTTCCTCTTTCGAGAGTTGCTCCATCTTTCTTCCACTGTTGTTTGTCCCTTTGCAGTTGCCAGAATGTTTGTTCTGCTGATATTCTTTCTGAGGGGCCCGAAGCCGGGCTTCACAATCAGAGGCTGGATTATCAGTTCCTGTTGTTTAAAATGAATTCCTTCTTCTTGGCTCTGTGTTACCATAATGGGCTCAGGATCCAGCCACTTGGATGACACTACGACAAGAAGCTGCTGCTTTTGTGCGGCTTGGTCCGCTGTCTGGTTTTCCTCGGGTCTGTCTGTCTTTCACTTTGCCAAGGGCCTTAACCTATAAGATGGCTAACTTTGTAGGCAGTTCAAGTGCGGACATCCGAGACTTGATTGTACTGCATTCTTTGATGTGGGTTCCCGCTGCTGTGATGAATCCTCGATTTTTCCAGATGAGTCCAAATCATGTGCTATGCCTAGGCATACCTTGAATCAGTCCCATAAATTGGCTGTCTTCTCCTTTGCATTTTACAGGCTTCCTCCAGAAGCCTTTTAACTGCCAACTTGAGCTGAAAGGTGTGGGGGCAGTGCCTTCTGCCATGAGGATCTCATCTTCCTGTGGATTATTGCAAATCCTGTATGAAAAGTCCGATCTTCAGCCTACATATCTTGAACCATCGTCCAACAGGTTGAGATCCGCATGTGGATTTTCTTCAGTCACCACTGTGAATGCGGCAGCAGTCTGTTCCTTGCAAGGCGGTTAGCACAATCATTGGTGGTCATCTTCTGGTCATAGTCCCACTTCTGTTTCTTCCCCCTGTGTAGTAGAAAAGAGTGGCTGGGTGAGGGCAAGCATAAAGAGCACTGTAAGCGTAGATGGCGCTGATGTATTCATATGCTCGGCAAGGTCTGCTGTAGGGACCTGCAGCAAGGTCATGGGGGGGCCTGAATAAGTACATCATGTCCAAGGACGATGTCTTGCGTCTTATTCCAGAAAATCTGTGCGGCGTGTACAGCCTTCAGCATTGGGGCCTCTGTCCCGAGCAACTGATTCAGACGTGCTGAATATTCTCCCAAGGGGCGTTGTTTCCCATCATGGTCTTGAGTTGAGACTCCAGATGCGTGTTTACATGGTGAACGTACCAGGATATTAGGACAAACCAACGATTAGTAAGGTCTGGATCTGAATTCTTCAGGCCTCATTCCTTGAGAACAACACTGACACAGCAGGTACTGGCAGTATCCAAAATCGTTCAGGACTTGAGAACCATAAGTCCTGTGGTAGCTGTTGTAGAATGGTAGGTGGAAATCTTGGTCATGGGTTTCCATTTAGGACATTATAACTGCAAGATAAGGCCTTAAGGGAACAGCTAACGCTATCCACATCTTCAGATGCCGGACAAACAGTCTAATTCCATGCTTCTGGAGTATCCTGTATTGTGCATCATGAGCTGCAGAAATGTCCGCTACAAGTAGATTCACAGGGCAGGTGTCTGATACTAGGAAACGGATCAAGTCAGGGAAGGGACCAGCATTAATTGGCATGGTGAGGGGCGACTTTATGAATGCGACCCTCTACCCCAATACAGCTAAGTATGTTCTGAGGATATCTGACCCAGTGGGGTATGCCTTCAGTGATAAATTGCATATATTTTTTTAGGAAACAAAAAGATACCGGAGGAGATAAGTGGGAGGGAGATGGACCGCTTTGTCATGATTGTGTCATCTACCTCAATTAACCAAATCCAAGCATTAGTAATAGCAGATATAAGCTGAATTGTTTCCTTGTCAATATCTTTGCCAGTGTTTTTTTTTTTTTTTTTTTTTTTATAAAAAATTTTACTATAGACCGGTCCCACAGCATGATGAAAAACGTGCAAGGGAGATCTTCCTGCGCCGTCAGATACAGATCCCTCTCCACTTGACCCTTATCCTTCAGATAATTCTCACGTCACTGGTTAGCCTCTGAACCAGCTTTTCATTATAATCTGCGCCAAACCCCCTCGGTGTGACAATTGAGGGTTGGCGGGGTTAACTATGGCTCCCACCCGGTGAGTGGTGATGTCTCCATGACCCCAAGAGAACAGTAACTGTGGACCACCGTGCTGGGTTTTTAACATGCAACTGAGCTTGGGATCCCACCTTTCCGGATTGTACTCCGATCCAGGAGGGGGGTACAGATGCAACGAGGGCCCCTCCCTATTCCCCGAAAAAGCCCCCCTTGGCCAAACGTGTGTGGACCCCCGCACTGCGGGTCATCCACTCTCCCCCTGATGTTTCTTGGGGCCTTTAGGGTGGACTTAGGGAAGACATCATTGTTTCTTTCATTGCTTTGTCCTCAACATGCAAGCTTATCTTCATGATTTATACTCATTACACAGAGCGTAATTATGGAGACTTTTTTTCTCTCAAGTCTCATATATATATAATTCCCATCCTTTCTCTTCGATTCAACTACACACGACTGCACTTTCCTTGACTGAGCGCTACAATTTCTCATTACACCTTAGAGCGAGGGAGAAATGTCCCCGCAGGCAGCTAGACCCCCCCGACAGATGCTTTGAATCGAAGCCAAGGTTATACACTCAGCCAGAATTTCAGTGTGAAAGACTAACGATGATGTATCTATGAAAAATAAAAATTAACCCTGAATGCCAGTTTTTTTTCTTACCTACTAAAACAAAAAATTTATCCATACAGTTTTTTTCTTCCTTAATCTTCCCTCCAACACTTTCAACTTCCACAAACACCTTCTTTTGCAAACGATTTGGCCACTCTTCACTCTGAGTGAGCCGTGCCACACCAACAATCCTTTGTCCGAAAACCTGCCCTCTTTGATTTCCCACTACCTCTTGCCATTTAGATGGCTGCAATCTTACCCATCTTTGGCAAACCCACCAATTTATACATTTGTGAATGCATTTTTCACATACTTTTTCCCTTCTTTTCCTTCAACAATCTCTCTTCAACAACAGTCCGCTGCCCCTTCAGAACCTTAATGCTCTTTTGAAACATCTAAACATTTTGGTGTTCTATAACTTGGGGATGTCCTCCAAACCTGACAAAGACTACACAGCGCCGTGGCCACACCGGCCTGTCCCAATCCCGGTACTCACAACACAAGGATTCTATCAAAATAATAAAAAGTCCCCTAGCCTAACCAACAATAGTCCCACCCTTGTGCCACAATGTGGGGACCGGACCTTCCTCGGTACTTTGTCAAACCATATATGTATACTTATATATGCCCCAGAAACAATCCTAGTGAATTATTTTCCAATCCGGACACCTGAATATTCTGCAACTATACAGATTCTGTCCTAAAATAAACCGAAGACTCTCCGTCACCACTCAACAATAACCTTAGAGACTGTCAAAGGTTTCCCACTATATTCAGCACCATACCGGGCAAAAGGGTTTGTGACTAAAACAGTGACTAATCCGAACGTACCTGGAAGTCACAGCAAAACAAAGTTTCGAACGTGGCCGGGCTGTATCAAAGTTGTCTAGGTGAGTCCACTTTATGTTAACACCCGCTGACCAGAATACCACAAGCAATCTACTAACCGGAGACATCAAATGGGCCAACGGTATTAAATACATATAATGTATCAACTCACCGTGACCTTTAGGAAGGCTGCAGTTCCTCAATTTGATATCCTCCGGTTCCTCAAACGCCCGTGGCAGGTTCGGGTCCTCGGGGGTCCTGATCCACCTCAGGTCACGCCCTCACGATGTCGGCGCCAATAATGGTTGGGGGACGGTTACCATCATGGGGGTTCACGAATCCGTTGCCCCGGTATCTCCAAATACGATCGGAGGAACATATATCGCCGATTAGAAACCTGAGTCAGACACAGAGTTCTGGATCAAATTCCGTTCATGTTCCAAGCAATTCTGACAAAGCAAAGCATTGACAACACATATTTGTATACTCTAATCAAGATAAAACCAGGCGCAGTAACAGGAGAGAGAACGGATGTATGTCCACTATTTAGGCAGCTTTTAAGTACAGTTTTAATGGTCCACAGTTGTCTCTGGGGAAAAAGTCTCTGGATTGCCTCAGCCAAATACTTCAGTGATTTTCCAGTAAACGAAACTTCATGAAAGGGAGACAATTAGCTGGAGGTCACATCTTTGAGGGAAACAGATACAACAAGTGGTCAACATCCTGAAGCCATCTTAGTAAGCTTCTTCATATTTCTGCATACATCTCCACAAAATGGATTCTGCTCAGCTAAATGCCTTAAAGGATAAAAGCTTGGGATTTCATAATTATACATATAACACAATATTGATTCAAACCTCTCTACCTTCACAGGACCCTTCGAGGTCCTTAAGCGCATAAACCCGTGGCCTATAAACTCCGGCTCCCTCCTACCATGCGTATCCCAAACTCCTTTCATGTCTCGCTACTAAAACCTCTGGTCCTTACTCGCTTCTCTCAGAAGGCAGTCCATCCTCCGTCTGTGGCTGATGCAGCTAATGTCTTTGTGGTTAAAGAAATCCTGGGTATGAGGAGGACTAGAGGGAAACGTTATTTTCTCGTTGACTGGAAGGGGTTCGGGCCCGAAGAAAGATCGTGGGAGCCGGAGGAGAACATCCTGGACCGCAGCATTATTCCATAAATTCTCCACTCTAAAAAGAAGGGGGGACCCAAGGGGGGTACTGTCACGGAGCCCTGCGACCCGTGTCCCGGGTCGCAGGCGCATCCGGCCCCGACTTCTTGACGGTACGCCCCGTCCCGCACCTCGGGTCCGGGTCCCGCTCATCCCGCTGCCCGGGACCCAGTGACTTACCCGGCCTCGGCTCCTGCCTGCACCGTTCCCGTCTCAGTCCTCTCAGTTGTGCGCGGCGCCGCCCTTTTACCCTTAGGGATCGCGCGCGCCGGCAGTCTGAGATTTAAAGCGACAGTGCGGTGGTAATTGGCATTGCCGGGCCACTTTAGCCTCCCTATTTTAGCCCACCGCTTCCCAGTGGCCTTTGCCGGATCTTTATTGCTCAATGCCTATTGGGAAGCGTTTCAGAAAGCCTGTCTCGCCTACCGGTCCCGAACCCTTTTGCTTACGTTTAACGACCATGATCCTTGCCCCCCCGCCTGCCCTGACCTTCTGCCTGTCTACGTTCCGAACCACAGCCGCCTGCCCTGACCATTCTTGCCTGTCCCCACTACGAGCCTGAACTGCCGATTCTGTACCTCCGCCTACCCTTGGCGCACCCGCAGGCAAGCCCCGCCAGGGTATGACCTGGTGGAATCCCGCCGCAGCAGTCCATCCCGGCTTTTGCGGCGGCTCTGGTGAATTACCGGGACCCACTATATATTCCACTACCTGGGTGGGCTTACGCCATCAGCCTGCGGTGGACCAGCGGATCCACCTCAAGACCGAACAACAATGAATCCAGTGTCCTATAAGCTCTGCCTATCCTCCATCTCTCCGATCCCTAACGCCTTTCCACGTCTCCCTCTAAAGCCTCTGTCTTGACCGATTCTCCCAGAGGGGCGCTGCCCCGTCTCCGTCCTATAGTCCCCTGATTTTTTTTGAAGTAAAGGACATCTAGAGCATGAAGACCATCAGGGGTAAGCGTTTCTTCTGGTAGAATTTGGAAAGGCTTCGCCCCGAAGAGAGGTCCACTGGGAACCGGAGTCTAACATCCTGAATCAAGACTTGCTCCCGTAAGTTCCTTCAGCCTAAGAGCGGGGTAGACCAAAGGGGGGGGTACTGTAGCGGCCTGCTCCCGCCTTTCCCGGCCCGCGGGCCGCGGGCGCCCCGTGGTTCCCCTACCCGGGCGCATGGAACGAGCCGGGGGTCCGCCCCTGGTAGTAACTTACCCGCCTCTGTTCCTGGTCCGCCGTCCGCGTCCTCTGCCGGCCAGGGACCGCGTGTGCCCGTTCCCTTTTTGTTTAAAAAAAAAAAAAAAAAAACAAAGCGCGTGCGCGCGTTCTCGTAAATGTAAAGGGCCAGTGTCCCGATAATTGGTTGTCTGCCAGACGCCTCCCCTATTTAAGGTCCGCTCTGCAGTCCAACCTTGCTGGATCTATGTTGCCCCGAGCCTTAGAGATAGCGTCCTGAAGTATATTTTCGCCTTACCGTGGGACCAGACCCTTTGCTACTTTCCCGACTCCGAACCTTTGCCGCCTGCCCTGACCTTCCTGCCTGTCCCGGGCCACGAACCATTGCCGCCTGCCCTGACCTTCTGCCTGCCCACGACTACGATTCTCCGGGCTAAAGATTCTGTACCTCGCTGCACCTCGGCCGCCATCGCAAGCAAGTCACGTCAGGGGGACGACCCGGTAGCCTCACGCGCAGCAAGTCCATCCCGCTTTGCGGCGGGCTCTGGTGAAAACCGGGGGCTACTTAGATTCCGTTCCCTGGCGTGGCTTAACTATCATCGCTTGCGGTGGTCCAGAGGATCCACTACCCAGCCGTTACACTTGGCAGACTTCTGGGAGGCGACCAGAGGAGCGAGTAATGGTTTAGACAGGCAGCGTGAGTGACACGCGGAACCCCAACGCATGACTTCACCTGTGCTCCAATCCAAGGTCGGGGTATGGTCCTGCAGCCATGGGAGGCCCAGAAGGATTTCCGAGGAGGATCGAGGCAGGACAAGAAATTGCAGAGTCTCCCGGTGAAGAGCCCCAATCTGCAGGAAGAAGGAGGCAGTACGGAAGCGGATAGCATCCTTAAGGCATTCGCCGCTGACCGAGGAGACGAACATAGGTTTCTGCAACGGAATCACAGGGAGACGAAACCTGGTCACAAGTTCATGGCTTATGAAGTTTCCTGCCGATCCCGAGTCAATAAAGGGGGTGGCCTGAAAGGTACTGTCCGGGAAGCACCAATACATACGGGCAAGGTCAGACGGGGAGAGTAGCCGCTCGACACCTAGGGTCGCCTCCCCTACGAGCCCTAGGTGGGGGAAGTTTCCCGGGCGCACTGGACACCCCCCAATAAAATGGCCAGGAAAAGCCACAATAGAAGCACAGCTGCTTCTGACGACATTGAGAACGTTCCTCCTGGGACAGGTGGGCTCCCTCGACCTGCATAGGCTACTCTTCCGAGACCAACGGGGGAGGTAGAGGCGACCGCTGGAACGTGGGAGCCAAGCGGGGGAACCGGCGTGGACGGACGGTTTCCCGTTGAAGGCGGAGCTCTTGTTGCCATTTCTGCGAAGCGAATATCCACCCGGGTGGCTAAATGGATCAGGTCATCCAAAGCAGCTGGAAGTTTCCCGAGCGGCGAGCTCGTCCTTGATTTCGCCCTGAGAGGCCTTGCCAAAATGTCGCCACCAACGCTTCGTTGTTCCAGTCCAGCTCCGAAGCGAGAGTGCGAAACTGCACCGAAACTAAACCGACTGGGGTTTGTCGCTCGGGACGAAGCCGGAGCAGTGCTGCGGCAGCTGAAGAGGTACGGCCAGGTTCCTCAAAGACTGTGCGGAACCCCCGGAGGAAGGTTTGAAGATCCGCCGTGAGAGGATCCCCTCGATCCCATAGTGGCGTAGCCCAAGCCAAGGCTTCTCCAGACAGGAGGCTGATTATGAATGCCACCTTGGCACGCTCTGTAGGGAATTGGCGCCCCATCATCTCGAGGTGGATGGAGCACTGGCTGATGAACCCTCGGCACTTCTTGGGGTCACCGTCATAGCGTGAGGGGAGCGGCAGATGCGAGAGCGGGGGCCCGGAGCCGAAGCAGGTAGAGCAATGGATGCCGGAGCAACGGATGCAGGTGCGGAGGCGGCAACCGGTGGGGGCAGAAGAGTAGCAAGGTTCTACATCATGGCCGCTAGCTGGTCGATACGTTGACTCTGCTGGGCGACCGCCGTCGTGACGTCCCGGAGATCAGGCAGAGGTACCCTGGCGGAATCCATGGCCAGTCTGTACCGTAACGGAGGAGTGGATCCGCTGGGCCAACGCAAGCGATGATAGCTAAGCCACGCCAGGGAACGGAATCTAAGTAGCCGCCGGTTTTCACCAGAGCCCGCCGCAAAGCGGGATGGACTTGCTGCGGCGTGAGACTACCAGGTCATTAACCCTGACGTGACTTGCTTGCGGTGGTGGCCGGGGTACAGCGTGGTACAGAATCGTAATCCAGAGACGTAGTCGGGGACAGGCAGAAGATCAGGGCAGGCAGCAGAGGTTCGTAGTCAGAGGCGGGCAGACGGTCAGAGCAGGCGGCAAACAGGCAAGGTCGGGAAACATAAGCAAGCGGACTGGTACACGGGTAATCAAGACTGAACTCCAATACGCACCAAAAACACACCAACAGACTGGCAGCGAGTGCTGGGGGCGGATACCTTAAATAGAACCAGCACCCGATAATAGACCAAATATCGGGACGCTGGCCCTTTAAATTTAGAGAAGCCGGCGCGCGCGCGCCTTAAGCAGCTGCCACGCACACGGCGGCCAGGACAGGCAGGAGCGGCGTTCACAGGAGCGCGGACGGGTAAGGGAAGCGGCGCCGGGGCCGGGAGAGCAGCGGGATGACGCGGGCAGCCGCGGCTGTCGCGCCAGACCCCCTGCGAGCAGGGTGAGGGTCGAGGGGGGCAGCGGAGCCCGCGAACCCCGTGACAGGGTCAGGGCTTCAACGATGACAAATGCTACACAGCACAAGGTGCGGTCGGTAACAGTGTGGGGGACTGATTTGTCAGGGTTTGTTTGAAATCCTTAGCACCAATGAGCTTTTTCTCTTACCCTTTCTCATGAGCAGCACCCAAAAAAGGCTTTGGCTCGGCTGTTTCTAATTTAATCTTTTTTTTGGGGGGGTTTTAAGGGGTTCAGGGTTTAAAGTAGGGACAAATGCTAAAAGAAAAAAGGTCGGCCGGAAACATGTGGGGAGAAGGGCTTTCGGGGTTTTTTGTTGAAACCCTTTTGCACCATTGTGCTTTTTCTCTTATTTTCTTTTGGCACACTTTTAAAAAGGGAAATTTTGGCTTTGACGGGGTTCTCACTACCCTTCCTTTGGGGGTTTGGGGAAAGGGTTCAGGCCTTCAAGGATGACAAATGTACAGACCCCAATCGGAGCAGCCGGGGTAACATTTTGGGGGAGACGGGCTTGCCAGGGTTTGCTTGAAACCCTTAGCACCATTGGTTTTTTTCTCTTACCCTTTCCCCCTCATAGCAGCCCCTTAAAAAAACTTTGGCTTGAGCTGGTTTTCACCATTTTCCTTTGTGGGTTGAATGGTTTAAAGGGGCCCCTTAAAGGGAAAGACAAATGCTAAAACAGAAAAAGGGTTTTGCAGCCGATAACGGTAGGGGAACTGGGCTTGCCCAGGATTGCTTGATTTCCTTAGCCCCAATTGAGTTTTTTCTCTTCCCCCTTCCTCATGACAGCACCCAAAAAAAAAAAATTTTGGGCCCTTAAGCTGATTTTCACCCAAAAATTCCTTTGGGGGTTTTTTGAATGGTTGGGGGTTTTTTCAAGGATGACAAATGCTACCCCAGCAAAAGGAGGGGCCCGGGGGTAAAAAGTGTGGGAGACTGATTTTTCCAGGGTTTGCTTGAAACCTTTGCCCCTTTTGCCCCTTTTTATCTTACCCTTTCCCCCAGAGCAGCACCAAAAAAGGACTTTGGCTTGAGCAGGTTTAAACCCCAAATTCTTCTTTTGGGAGGGGGGAATGGGCGGGTTTTTTAAAAGGTTGACAATGTTTAAACAGAAAAAGGTGCGTCCGGTAACAGTTTTAAGTGACGGGTTTTTTTCCAGGGTTTCCCTTGAAATACTTAGAACATTTGGGTTTTTTTCTCAAACCTTCCTCATGAGCACACCCTTAAAAAGGGGAATTGGCTTGAGCTTGTTTTCACCATGTTCCTTTGGGGGTTTGAATGGTTCGGGCTTAAAGGGTTGAAAAAAAGCTACCAGCAAAAGGATGGCCGGGGTTTAAAACGGGAAGGGAGATGATTTGGGTCGGGGTTTTTGGCTTAAAATTTCCTTAGCCCCAATTGACACTTTTCTTTGGTTTTTTGTTGAAATATTAAACTTTTGGGTTTTTTCCCTTTTCCCCTTCCTCATGAGAAAAAGGGGAATTTTGGGGCTTGACGGGTTCTCACTATTTTTTTTTTGGGGGTTTAAAATGTTCGGGGCCTTCAAGGATGACAAAAGCTACACAGAAAAAGGAGGGGCCCGGGGTAAAAAGTATGGGAGACGGGACTTGTCAGGGTTTGCTTGAAATCCTTAGAAAACCATTGCCCCCTTTTCTCTTACCCTTCCCTCATGGCAGCAAAAATTTTTAAAAGGGAATTTTGGGCTTGGCGGGGTTTTTTAAACCCTTTTTCCCCTTTGGGGTTTGGGAAGGGGTTTCAGGGCTTTCAAGGATGACAAATGCTACACGAAAAAGGGTGGGGCCGGGGAAAACGGTGGGAGACGGGTTTAAGGTTTGCTTTAAATTTCCCCTTAGCACCATTAAACCCTTTTTCTCCAAACCTTTTCCTCATGTTCAGCACCAATTTAAGGCCCTTTGGGTTTTTTAAAGCTGGTTTTTGCCATTTTAAAATTTGTGGTTAAAAAGGGGGTCGGGGGGTTTGGGGGATGACAAATGTTACACAGCAAAAGGGGCGTCTGGTAACAGTGTGGGTGACTGGCTTGTCATGGTTTGTTTGAAATACTTAGAACTTTTGGGCTTTTTCTTGTACCCTTCCTCATGAGCAGCATCCTTAAAAGGACTTTGGCTTGAGCTTGTTTTCACCATCTTCCTTTGGGGGTTTTGAATGGATCGGGGTTTTTCAAAGATGAAAAAAGCTAAAACAGCAAAAGGGGGGCCCGGGAAACATTGGGGGAGAATGCCTTTTAAAGGGTTTGCTTAAAAATCCTTAGAAACCATTTCCCCTTTTCTCCTAAATTTCCTCATTTTTCACCCCAAATATAAGGACTTTGGCTTGAGCGGGTTTTTTTCCATCTTAAATTTGGGGGTTTGAATGGGCCCCAGGGGTTTTCAAGGATGAAAAATTTCTACCAGCAAAAGGGGGTCTGGAAACGTGTAGGTGAGGGTTTTCATTTTTGTTGAAAATTTAAGAATTTTTGGGTTTTTCTCTTACTTTTCCCCTTCAGGAGCAGCACCCTTTAAAAAAAGGAAACTTTGGGTTTGATTTGTTTTCACCCTTCCTTTTTTGGGTTTAAATGGTTCAGGGGTTTTAAAAGGATGACATTTGCAACCAGAAAAAGGGGGGGCCCGGGGAAACAGTGGGGGGAGGGGGGGCTTGTCAGGGTTTGCTTGAAATCCTTAGCACCTTTGACCTTTTCTTTTAAACCCTTTCCCTCATGACCCAGCCACCCAAAAAGGCTTTGGCTTCGGGTTTTTCCCCATTTTCCCTTTTGTGGGTTAAATTTTTTGGGGCGGGGATTCCCCCTAAAAAACTATACAGAAAAGGTCCCTGGGGGGGGTTAAATTTTGGGGGGGAAGACGGGTTTCGGTTTGCAAAAAAAACCCTTAGCACCATTGCCCTTTTTTTCTCTTCCCCTTTCCCCTTTAACAAAACCATTTAAAGGATTTTGGGCCCTTAAAGGGGATTTCCCATTTTCCTTTGGGGTTTGAAGGGTTGGGGTTTTCAAGAATAAAAAATGCTAAAACAGCAAAAGGTGAAAGTTTGGAAAAACTTTGTGGGAGACGGGTTTTGGCCCAGGATTTGGTGAAATCCTTAGCCCACTGAGCTATTCTGTTACCCTTCCTATGACCCACCCACCCTTAAAAGGATTTTGGGTTGATTTGGGGTTTTCACCCTTTTTCCCTTTTTTGTGGGTTAAAATTGGTTCAGGGCTTCAAGGATGAAAAATGCTAAAAACCAAAAAAAGGGTTTGGGGGCTGGAAATTAGTGTAGGAGATTTTTTTTGCCCGGGGTTTTTGCTTGAAATCCTTGCACCTTTGAGCCTTTTCCCCTTCCCCCTTCCCTTTCATGGACGGGCCCCCTTTAAAAGGATTTTTTGGCTTGGGGCTGTTTTTTCACTGTTCCTTTGTGGGTTAAAATTTTTCGGGGCCCTTGGGGAAAAATAAAAATGCTTTACAGCAAAAGGTGTGGGGGTAACAGGTGTAAAAAACGGGCTTTTTCGGGGTTTTTGCTTGAAACCCTTTTAGCACCATTTGCTTTTTCTTTCCCCTTCCTCATGAGCAGCCCCTTTAAAAAGGACTTTGGGTTTTAGTGGTTTTCCCCCCCTTTTCCTTTGGGGGTTTTAAAGGTTTCCCACCCCCGTCAAGCATGAAAAATCTACACAGAAAAAAAG
This sequence comes from Phyllomedusa bahiana, assembly GCA_025379985.1. NCBI lineage: Eukaryota > Metazoa > Chordata > Amphibia > Anura > Hylidae > Phyllomedusa > Phyllomedusa bahiana. Next base: position 13,234 of record JAODAL010049683.1, on the reverse strand, counting down.
GCACCCCGGGGTTAACAGTGAGGGAGACTGGCTTGCCCAGGGTTTGCTTGAAATCCTTAGCACCTTTTTAGTTTTTTTCTCTTAAAAATTCCCATGAGCAGCCCCTTTAAAAGGACTTTGGTTTAAAACTGGTTTTCCCCCAATTTCTTTTGGGTGGGGGGTTAAATTTGGTTTTCAGGGCTTAAAGGAAAAACAAATGCAACACAGCAAAAAGTGAAAAGGAGGTAACAATTTGGGGGGAGACTACCCTTGTCAGGGTTTGTTTTGAAATCCTTAGTCCCAAATTGAGTTTTTTCTCTTACCCTTAACATGAGCAACCCCTTTTTAAAAGGATTTTGGTTTCAGCGGGGTTTTTTAAAACCATATACTTTTTTGGGTTTGAATGGTTCAGGGCTTCAAAGAGGGAAAAAATGTTTAACACCAAAAGTTTGCGGCATTAACGGGTGTGGGAGACTGGATTGTAAAGGGTTTTGTTTTGGAAACCCTTTAACCCCAAGGACCTTTTTCCTTCCCCCTTCCTCATGAGCAGCACCCTTAAATGGATTTTGGGCCCCCAAAAAGTTTTCACCAGCCCCTTTTGGGGGGTCGAATGGTTCAGGCATAAAGGGAAATGAAAAAATTGCTACACAGAAAAAGGGTGAAAGGCAGGTAACAGTGTGGGAGACGGGCTTGTTCGGGTTTTTCCTTGAAATTCTTAGTACCATTGAGCTTTTTCTCTTCCCCCTTCCTCTTTAGCAGCATTTTTAAAAAGGGGATTTTGGGGCTTGAGCGGGGTTTTCACCATACCCCTTTGTTGGTTGGGTTTTGGTTCGGGGCTTAAAGGGATGAAAATCTATACCCCAAAAAAGGTTTGCGGCTTTTTAACGTGTGGGAGACGGGATTGTAAAGATTTGCTTAAAATCCTTAGCCCCTTTGGGACTTAAAAATTTTCCCCTTCCCCTAAAGAGCAGAAAACCTTTAAAAAGGGAAACTTTGGCTTGATGGTTTTAAACCATCTTCGTTTATGCTTTGAAGGGTTTTAAAGGGTTCCCGGGGATAAAAAAAATTCTATACACCCTTTGATGAACCTTTTTAACAGGGGGGGACTGGCTTGTCGGGGTTTTTGTTGAAATCCTTTTTGGTACCTGGGGCCTTTTTCTTTTAAAGCTTCATAAATGACAGCCCCTTTTTTTTAAAAGGCCCTTTGGCTTGACCCTGGCTTTTCCCCATTCCCTTTGTTGGTTGAATGGTTGGGGCTTCAAAAAATGACAAATGCTAAAACCCCAAAAAGATGGGGCCGAAACCCATTTTTGGGTGACGGATTGTCGGGGTTTTTCTTGAAATTTTTTTAACACCATTAAACCCCTTTTTCTATTACCCTTCCCCCAATGACCCAGCACCTATAAAGGGGAATTTTGGGGCTTGAAAAAATTGTCACCAGCCCCCTTTGGGGTCAAAATGTTTAGGGCACCCAAGGTTGACAAATGCTACAAGCCAAAAAAGTGCAGCCGGAAAACAGGGGTGGGGGGCCTGGCTTGTGGGGGTTTGCTTGAAATCCTTAACACCATTGAGCTTTTTTTCCACCTTCCTCATGAGCAGCCCCATGAAAAGGTTTTTTGGCTTAATTTGGTTTTCCCCCATCTTCCTTTGTGGGGGTTAAAAGGGGGGCCCCCGGCTTCAACTATAAAAATTTGCTAAACAGCAAAAGGTAGGGCCGGTAACAGTGTGGGAACCCCTTAACGGGGTTTGCTTTAAATTCTTAGCACCTTTGGAGTTTTTTCTCTTACATTTCCCCCTCATAGCATCCCCAAAAAGGGATTTTTGTTTAAAACTGGATTTCACCATCTTCTTTGGGGGTTTTGAATGGCCCCAGGGCTTCAAGGATGACAAACGCTACACAGCAAATGGTCCGGCAGTAATAGGGTGGGAGACTGGCTGGTCAGGGTTTGCTTGAAATCCTTAGCACTACTGAGCTTTCTATTTTTACCCTTCCTCATGAGCAGCACCCTTAAAAGGACTTTGGCTTGAACGGGTTTTTCACCCTTTTTTCCTTTTGGGGGTTAAAATGGTTTTTGGGGTTAAAGGGATGACAAAAGCTATACAGAAAAAGGGGTGGGGGCCGGGGAAACAGTGGGGGAACTGGCTTGTCGGGGTTTTGGGGCCTTGAAATCCTTAAACCTTTAAACATTTTTCTTTTCCCTTCCTCTTAGCGCACCCTTAATTGGAATTTGGTTTGGGGCGGGTTTTCACCAGCCTCCTTTTTTGGGTTAAAGGTTCAGGACTTCAAGGGGGAACGAAGTTACACAGAAAAAAGGTGCGGTGGAAAAGGGTGTGGGAGCTGATTGTGGGGGTTTTGTTGAAATCCTTAGCATTTTTGGGAACTTTTTTTTTTTTACCCTTCCCCCATGAGCAGCACCTTTAAATTATTTTTGGTTAAAGCGGGTTTTTTTGTCATCTTCGTTTAGGGGTTTTGAATGGGTCGGGCTTTAAAAATTTGGCAAATGTCCCTTTGAAAAAAGGTGGCCCGGTAACATTGTGGGAGACGGGGCTTGTCAGGGTTTGCCTGAAATCTTTGGGCCCCAAAATTTTTAAGCTTTTTTTTCTTACCCGTCCTGATGAGGGCAACAAATTAAAAAAGGACTTTGGTTTTGAGCTGTTTTCACCATCTTCCTTTGTGCTTTTGAAGGGTTTCAGGGCTTCAAAAAAGAAAAATGCTACACAAAAAAAGGGGTTTTGGCTGGAAACCCGTGTGGGAGATTTGGGTTTTGTCGGGTTTTTTTGTTTAAAAAATCCTTACCCACCATTGAGTTTTCCCTCTTTTAAACCCTTCCTCAGGCAGCATTTTTAAAAAGGGAAATTTTGGGCTTGAGCTTTTTTTCACCATTTTTTGTTTGTGCGTTGAAGGGTTCGGGGCTTCAAGGAAGACAAATGCCTGAAAAGCAAAAGATCACCCCGGTAAAATGGGGGAAAGGACTGGCCTGTCGGGGATTGCTTGAAATCCTTAGCACCCATTAAGCTTTTTCCCCTCTTCCCCTTCCCTCATGAGAAAGCACCTTAAAAAGGATTTGGTTTTTAATGGTTATCACCATTTTCCCTTTGGGGGTTGAAGGGGCCCTCGGCTTAAGTATGAAAAATGTATACAGAAAAAAGTAGGGCCCCTTTTAAACAGTGAGGGAACTGGCTTTTTCCGGGGTTTGCTTGAAACCCTTAGCACTGTTGAGCTTTTTCTCTTACCCTTCCTCTTTAGCAGCCCCCTTTAAAATAGTTTTTGGGCTTGAGGGGGTTTTTTCAAAAGCCTCTTTTTTTGGTTTTGAAGGTTCAGGGCTTCAAATAGAAATGCTACACAAAAAAGGGGTGGGCAGGTGACGGTGGGGGAGACGGGTTTTTTCGGGGTTTTTGTTTAAAACCCTTGGGCACCATTGTTTTTTTCTCTTACACTTCCTCATAGCACACCATTAAAAAGGACTTTGGCTTGAACGGGTTTATCAATTTCCCTTTGTGGGTTGAATGGGCCCCGGCTTAAAGTAAGCAAATCTATCAGCAAAAAGTACCCCGGGAAAACAGGGGGGAAAACTGGCTTTTCAGGGTTTGCAAAAATCCTTAGCACCATTGCCCCTTTTTCTCTTACACTTCCTCATGAGCAGCACCAAAATTAAAAGGCTTTGGCTTAAAACCTGGTTATCACCTTTTTCCTTTTTTGGGGAAAAATTGGGCCCCGGGGTTTCCCAATTTAAGGGGACAAATGCTATCCCAGCAAAAATTAGGGCCCGGAAAAACAGTGTGGGAGAGGGGTTTTTGGTCGGGGTTTGTTTTAAAAATCCTTAACACGTTAGCTTTTTCTCTTCCCCTTTCCCTCATGAGAAAGTACCATTAAAAGGACTTTGCTTGAAAAGGGTTTTTACCATCTTCTTTTTGGGGGTTTTGAATGGTTCAGGGCTTCAAGGATGACAAATGCTTTTACAGAAAAAAGGGTGTGGCCCGGGGGGGAAACTTGGGGGAGATGGCTTTTTGGGTTTGCTTGAAACCCTTTGGCACCTTTGGGACCTTTTTCTCTTACATTTCCCTCATGAAAACCCCCTTTAAAAAAGGGTTTTTGGCTTGAGCGGGTTTTTTCACAAGTCTTTTTTTGGGGTTTAAAATTGGGTTCAGGGCTTCAAGGAGGGAAAAATGCTACACAAAAAAAAGGTTTGCGGAAAGTGACAGTGGGGAGAGACTGGCTTTTCAGGGTTTTGTTTGGGAAACCCTTTAAAGAAACCATTGACCTTTTTCTCTTACATTTCCTCATGAGCACCCCTTTAAAAAAGGTTTTTGGGCTTGGGGTGGTTTCGCCATTTTTTCCCTTGGGGGTTGAATGGTTGTGGCTTCAAGAATGACAAATCTACTTTGAAAAAGGTGCAGCGATAACATTTGGGAGACTGGCTTCTCAGGGTTTGTTGAAATCTTTGCACCATTGAGCTTTTTCTCTTAATCTTCCTTATGAGCAGCACCCTTAAAATTACTTTGGCTTATACTGGTTTCCCACCCGCATTTGGGGCTTAAACGATTCGGGGTTTTAAAGGGGAGGGCAAATGCTAAAACAAAAAAAAGGTTGGGGGCCCCCCCCCGGTAAAAAGTGTGGGAGAAGGGTTTTGTCGGGGGGTTTTGCTTGAAATCATTAGCAGCATTTGAACTTTTTTTTCGTACCCTTCTCATGAGCACCACCTTTAAAGGGGCCCTTTGGTTTTGAGCGGTTTTCACCATTTTCCTTTGTAGTTTGAAGGGGTTGGGGGCTTAAAACGTTTGAAAAATGAACACAAAAAAAAGGGGGGCCCGGGTAAAAGTGTGGGTAAAATTTTCGGGCTGCTTGAAACCCTTAGCAAGGGTGAGTTTTTTCTCTTACACTTCCTCACGGGGGAAAAACCCCCTTAAATGGATTTTTGGTTTGAGCTGGTTTTCGCCATCTTCCCTTGTGGGTTGAATGGTTTGTGGCTTCAAGAATGACAAATGCTACATAGCAAAAGGTGCAGACGATAACAGTGGGAGACTGGCTTCTCAGGGTTTGCTTGAAATCCTTAGCACCATTGAGCTTTTTCTTTTAAAATTTTTTTGAACACCCTTAAAATTACTTTGGCTTAACGGGGTTTGAAACCATCGTCATTTGTGGTTTAAAAGTTTCGGGATTTAAAGGGGATGGAAAATTGCTATACAACAAAAGGTGGGGGCCGGTAACAGTGGGGGAGAAGGTTTAATTGTTTGCTTAATTTCCTTAGCACCTTTGAGTTTTTTTCTCTTACCCTTCATCATAAAGCAACCCTTAAAAGGACTTTGGGCTTGAGTGGGTTTTCACCATTTTCCCTTTTTGGTGGCTTAAATTGTTTTTGGGTTTCAAGGTTTTTGTAATTGCTATACAGCAAAAGGTGCAGCCGGGTAACAGGGGGGGAGACGGGCTTGCCCGGGTTTGCTTAAAAATCATTAGCCCCATTGAATTTTTTCTTTAAACCCTTTCCCTTTTGAGCCGCACCCTTAAATAATTTTACTTGAGCGGGTTTTTTCATGATCTTCCCTTTGTACTTTAAAGGGCCCGGGGCTTAAAGGGAAAGGATAAATGCTACACAGAAAAAGGTTGGGCCCGGTAACAGTGTGGGAGACTGGTTTTGTCGGGTTTGCTTGAATTCCTTAACACCATTGACCTTTTTCTCTTCCCCTTTTATAAAGAGCAGCACCTTAAAAAGGGGACTTTGGCTTGAATTTTTTTTCCCCATTTTTCCTTTTCTGGGTTAAAATGGGTCAGGGGTTTAAAAGGAGAAAAATTTGACACAGCAAAAGGGGGCGGCCGGTAACGGTTTTTTGGTGACTGGTTGCCGGGGAGTTTTAAAACCTTAGCCCCAAATTGAGCTTTTTTTCTTCCCCTTTCCCCTTTTTCCCCCAGCACCCTTTTAAATGTACTTTAGATTGCACAGGATTTCAACAGCCTCCTTTGTGGGAAGAAGGGGGTCAGGGCTTTTTTTTTTAAAAGGGATAAACAAAGGGCAAAAACAGCAAAAGGGTTTGGGGGTTCTGGTAAAAATTAAGGGTGCCCGGGCTTGTCAGGTTTGCTTGAAATCCTTGGGCCCCATTGAGCTTTTTCTTTTTAAACCCTTCCCATGACAACCCCCTTTTAAAAAGGAAAATTGGCTTGGGCGGGCTTTCCCCCTTACTTTGTGGGTTGTTTTGGGTCATGGCTTTAAAAAAAAAACCAATGCAACACATCAAAGGGTGTGGGGAAACAGTGTGGAAACGGGGGTTTTATCGGGGTTTGCTTGAAATCCCTTCACCATTGTCTTTTTCTTTACCTTACCAGACAGTTTTTTTTTAAAAAGGATTTGATTGAACATTTTTCAAAACTTTGTTTGTGTTTTAAAAGGGGGTTCCCAGGGATTCAAGGATGACAAATGCTACACAGAAAAGTTTGGGGCCCCCTTTTTGGAAACCCGTGGGGAGACTTTTTTTTTCCCAGGGTTTTTTTTAAAATTCCTTAGTCCCAAAATTTACCCTTTTTTTTCTTAACCTTTTTACTCAGGACCCAGAAACCTTTTAAAAAGGACTTTGGCTTGGGGTTTTTTTTACCCCAACTTTTTTTTTTTTGGGTTGAATGGCCAGGGCTTCAAGGTTTGCCAAATTCCCATACAAAAAAGGGTGGCCGGGAAACGGTTTTGGGAGACTGGTTGTGGGGGTTTTGGGTTGAAATCCTTAGCACCTTTTGACTTTTTTCTTACCTTCCTCAGGGCCCCCCTTTAAAAGGCATTGGGGTGGGGGCTTTCACCCCCCCTTTCCTTTTTTGGGTTTTGAATGGTTCAGGACCTTAAAGGATATAAAAGAAAACTCCAAAAAGTGCGGCCCGGTAACAGGGGTGGGAGCCCGGATTTTTAAAGGGTTTGCTTGAAACCCTTTAGAAACCCTTTGAGTTTTTTTTCGTTTAAACCTTTCATCATGGCAGCCCCCCTTAAAAAGGATTTTTGGCTTGAATTGGTTTTCCCCCAATCTTCGTTTTTGGCTTAATGATTTTTGGAGCTAAGGGAAAAGCAAATAAAAAACCAAAAAGGGCCCCAAAAGGGTTTTTAACATTGTGGGGAGTTTAAATTGTCGGGGTTTTGCTTAAAAAATTTTTAAGCCCATTGTTTCTTTTTCGTTAAACCCTTCCCTCATGACCCCCGAAACCCAAAAAGGGATTTTTGGCTTAAGCGGGTTTTTCACCATTTTTAAATTTTGGGTATTTGGCGGGGTCAGGGTTTCCCAAGGAGACAAATGTTTAACAGAAAAAATGGGCCCGGGGGGTAAAAAGTGTGGAGACTTTTTCCCAGAGTTTTTGAATTCCAAAGCACCTTTAAAACCTTTTTTCCCTCTTTCCCCTTTTCATGAGCAGCCCCAATTAAAAAGATTTTGGGCCCTTGGCGGGGTTTAAACCAATTTCCCTTTTTGTTTGTTGAAGGGTTTTCCAAAGGCCTTCCCGGGAATGAAAAAATCTTCACAAGCAAAAGGGGGGGGCCCAGGACCCAAACAGTGTTGGTGACGGGTTTTTTCCGGGGTTTTGTTGAAACCCTTTAAAAAACCTTTGACCCTTTTTCCTTTTCCCCTTTCCTAATTTTGAGCAGCCCCCAAAAAGGGGACTTTTGGCTTGCCCCGGATTTAACACCCCCCCTTTGGGGGAGAACCCTTCGGGCCCTTTCAAGGATAAAAAATTTGCAACACTAACAAAGGGTTGGGGCCCGGGGAAAAACAGGTGGGAGTTTTGGGCTAATCGGGATTTGTTAACCCTTAGCAACATTCCCTTTTTTACTCTTCCCCTTCCCATAAGAAAGCCACCATAAAAAGGGAGGGCCTTTCCTGGTTTTCACCCCCCCCTTTTGTAGGTTAAAAATCTTTCCGGGCTTCAAGGATGCAAAAAAATTTCCCCAATAAAGGAGTGGCCAAAACTTTGGGGAGCCCGGGTTTGTCGGGGGTTTTTGCTTGAAATCCTTAGCACCATTAGCCTTTTTCTTTTTCCCCCTTCCTCATGAGCAGCATCAAAAAAGGGGGACTTTGGTTTGGGCCGGGGATTTCACCACTTCCTTTGTGGGTTAAAAGTTCCGGGTTTAAAGGGATGTTTAAAAGCTATAACAGAAAAAAGGTCCCACCCGGTAACAGTGGGGGAGCCTGGATTGTCAGAGTTTGCTTGAAAATTTTTAACCCCCCATTGAGTTTTTTTTCCCTCTCCCTTTTCCCCCATAGCACACCTTTTTAAAGGACTTTGGCTTGAGCTCGTTGTTCCCAAATTTTTCCTTTTTTTGGGTTAATGGTTCGGGCCCCAAAGTTAAAAAAAGGGGAAACCCGAAAAAGGTGGGGCAGGTAAAAATGGGAAAACGGGCTTTAAGGGGTTTTGCTTCAACCCTTTAGCACCATTGAACCCAATTTTCTCTTCCCTTTCCACATGGGGCAGCCCCCCTTAAATGGACTTTGGCTTAAAGCAAAAAGTTCACCATCTACCTTTAAGGGTTGAATGGTTCGGGGCCCTTAAACGTTGAAAAAAAGCTACAAAAACAAAAGGTGGGGGACAGTAACATGGGAAAACTGGTTTGGGTCAGGGTGTGTTTTGAAACCCTTTGCCCTTTGACCTTTTTTTTTAAAACCCTTCCTTAGAGCAGCACCCTTAAAAGGATTTTTGGTTGAGGGGGTTTTCCCCATTTTCTTTTTGGGGGTTTGAATGGCCCGGGTTTTAAAAGTTTAAAAAAGGGCTACACAAAGGTTTTGGGCCGGTAACAGAGGGGGGAAAATTTGTTGAAAGGGTTTTTTGTTGAAAACCTTAAAACCAAATTAATATTTTCTCTTCCCCTTCCTCATGAGCAGCACCCTTAAATGGACTTTGGCTTGGGCTGGTTTTCACCAAATTCCTGTGTGGGTTGAATGGGTCAGGGTTTCAAAGATAAACAAATCCCAAACACACCCAAAAGTTGTGGTTTGGTAAAAGGGGGGGGAAAATTGGGGGCTTGCCCAGGGTTTTTTTTGGGAAATTTCCTTAGCACCATTGAGCTTTTTCTCTTACCCTTCCTCATGAATTGCCTCGTTAAATGGACTTTGGCTTGAGCTGGTTTTCACCGTTTCTTTTGTGGGTTGAATGGTTCAGGGCTTAAAGGATGACAAATGCTATACAGCAAAAGGTGTGGCCGGGCAATAGTGTGGGAGATGGCTTGTCAGGGCTTTGTTGAAATCTTTAAGCACCATTTAGCTTTTCTACTTACCCTTCCTCGATGAGCAGCACCCTTAAAAGGACTTTGGCTTGAGCTGGTGTTCAACATCTTCCTTTTTGGGTTGAATGGGTCAGGGCTTACCAACGGATGGCAATGAGACCAGCAAAAGGTGCGGCCCGGGTAACAGTGTGGGAGACTGGCATGTTGGATTGCTTGAAATCCTTAGCACCTCTTACAGTTTATTCTCTTACCCCTTTCCCTCATGAGCAGAACCCTTAAAAGGACTTTGGCTTGAGCTGGTGTTCAACATCTTCCTTTTTGGGTTGAATGGGTCAGGGCTTCAAGGATGGCAAATGATACACAGCAAAAGGTGTGGCCGGTAACAGTGGGGGCGACTGGCATTTCAGGGTTTGCTTGAAATCCGTAGCACCACTGAGCTTTTTCTCTTACCCTAACTCATGAGCAGCACCATTAAAAGGACTTTGGCTTGAGCTGGTTTTTCCCATTTTCTTTTGTGGGTTGAATGGTTCAGGGCTTCAAGGATGACAAATGCTATACAGCAAATTGTGCGGCTGGTAACAGTGTGGGAGACTGGTTTTTCAGGGTTTGCTTGAAATCCTTAGTGCCATTTACCTTTTTTCTGTTACCATTCCTCATGAGCCACATCCTTAAATAGACTTTGGCTTGAGCTGGTTTTTTTCACCAAGCTCTCTTTTGTGGATTGATGCGTTCATGGGCTTCCAAGGGATGACAAATGCTACACAACAAAAGGTGCCACAGGTGAGAGTGTGGGAGACTGGATTGTCAGGGTTTGCTTGAAATCCTTAGCACCATTGAGCTTTTTCTCTTACCCTTCCATATGGAGCAGCACCCTTAAATGGACTTTGGCTTGAGCTGGTGTTCACATGTTATTGTGGGTTGAATGTTTCAGGGCTTCAAGGATGACAAATGCTACATATCAAAAGGTGCGGACAGTAACAGTGGGAGACTGGCTTTGTTCAGGGTGTTTGCCTTGAAACTTAGCACCATTGAGCTTTTTCTCTTACCCTTCCTTATGAGCAGCACCCTTAAAAGGACTTTGACTTGAGTTGGTTTTCACCATCTTCTTTTGTGGGTTGAATGGTTCTGGGCTTCAAGGATGACAAATGCTATACAGCAAAAAGTGCGACCGGTAACAGTGTGGGAGAATGGCTTTTTCAGGTATGCTTGAAATCCTTTGCACCATTGACTTTTTTCTCTTACCTTTCCTCATTAGCAGCACCCTTAAAATGGGCTTTGGCATGAGCTGGTTTACACTATCTTCCTTTGTGGTTTGAATGATTCAGGGCTTCAAAAATGACAAATGCTATACAGCAAAAGGTGTGGCCGGTAACAGTGTGGGGGACTGGTTTGTCAGGGTTTGCTTGAAATCCTTAACACCATGGACCTTTTTTTTTTTTTCCTTTTTTTATTTTAAATTCCTAATGAGCAGCCAACCTAAATGGATTTGGCTTGAGTGTTTTTTTTTCACCAGCTCTTTGTGGGTTTGAATGGTACAGTGCTTCAAGGGATGACAATGACTACACAGCAAAAGGTGTGGCAGGTAACCGTTTGGGAAGACTGGCTTTGTCAGGGTTTGCTTGAAATACCTTACGCACCATGAGATCTTCTCTTACCTTCCTATGAGCAGTACCCCCTTAAAAGGAATTTGGCTTGAGCTGGTTTTCACCCATTTTTTTAGTGGGTTTGAATGGTTTCAGGGCTTCAAGGACTGACAATGCTACACAAGCAAAGGTGCAGTCGTCACTGTGTGGAGAGACAGGCATGTCAGGTTTGCTTAGAAATCGTAGCAACCACTGGGCTTTTTCTCTTACCCTACCTCATGAGCAGCACCATTAAAAGGACTTTGGCTTGAGCTGGTTTTCACCATTTTCTTTTGTGGGTTGAATGGTTCAGGGCTTCAAGGATGAAAAATGCTATACATGCTACACAGCAAAAGGTGCAGTCGTAACAGTGTGGGAGACTGGCATGTCAGGGTTTGCTTGAAATCCGTAGCACCACTGGGCTTTTTCTCTTACCCTACTCCTGAGCCAGCCCATTAAAAGGACTTTGGCTTGAGCTGGTTTTCACCATTTTCTTTTGTAGGTTGAATAGTTCAGGGCTTCAAGGATGAAAAATGCTATACAGCAAATGGTGTGGCTGGTAACAGTTTATGTGGGGACTGGCTTTTCAGGGTATGTTTGAAATCCTTAGCGCCATTGACCTTTTTTCTCTTACCCTTCCTCATGAGCCACATCCTTAAATAGACCTTGGCTTGAGCTGGTTTTCACAAGCCTCATTTGTGGTTTGAAATGGTCAGGCTTCACAGATGACAAATGCTACACAGCAAAGGTGTGGCCAGGTAAAGTGGGGAGAATGGTTGTCAGGGTTTGCTGAAATCCTTCTTCAGCACCATTGAGATTTCTCTTACCTTCCTCATGAGAGCATCCTTATACGACTTTCGGTTGAGTTGGTTTTCACCAACCTTCCTTTGTGGGTTGAAAGGGTCCGGGCTTCAAAAGGATGACACCATGTACACAACGCAAAAGGTGTTGGCCAAGGTAAACACGTGGGAGATAGCTTGTAAGGCGTTGCTTGAAACTCCTTAGCACCATTGAGCTTTTCTCTTAACCTTCTATGAGCTTCACCATTTAAAGGACTTTGGCTTGAGCTCGTTGTTGCCATCTTCCTTTGTGGAGTTCTAATGGGCTGGCTTCAAGATGACAAATCGTATTATCAGCAAAAAGGATGTCGGGCCGGTAACCAGTGTTGTGGATGGCTTGTCAGGGTTTTGCATGAAAATCTTAGCACGTTGATCTTTTTCTCCTTCCCTAACTTTCTATGAGCAGCACCATTAAAAGGACTTTGGCTTGAGCTGGTTTTCACCATTTTCTTTTGTGGGTTGAATGGTTCAGGGCTTCAAGGATGACAAATGCTATACAGCAAATGGTGCGGCTGGTAACAGTGTGGGAGACTGGCTTTTCAGGGTTTGCTTGAAATCCTTAGCGCCATTGACCTTTTTTCTCTTACCCTTCCTCATGAGCAGCACCCTTAAATAGATTTTGGCTTGAGCTGGTTTTCACAAGCCTCTTTTGTGGTTTGAATGGTTCAGGGCTTCAAGGATGACAAATTGCTAACAGCAAAAAAGGTGTGTGGCACGGTAACCAGTGGAATGTGGGAGGATGGCCTTGTCAGAGTTTGCTTGAAATCCTTAGCACCATTGAGCTTCTTCTCTTACCCTTCCTCATGAGCAGCATCCTTATAAGGACTTTGGCTTGAGCTGGTTTTCACCAACTTCCTTTGTGGGTTGAATGGGTCAGGGCTTCAAAGATGACGAATGCTACACAGCAAAAGGTGTGGCCGGTAACAGAGTGGGAGACTTGCTTGTAAGGGTTTGCTTGCAATCCTTAGTACCATTGAACATTTTCTCTTACCCTTCCTAGGCCAGCACCCTTAAATGGACTTTGGTTGGAGCTAGGTTTTCACCGTTTTCCTTTTTGGGCTAAGGTTCAGGGCTTTTAAGAGCATGACAAATGCTATCCAGCCAAAAGGTGTGGCGGTAATAGTAATGTGGGAGACTGGTTGTCAGGGTTTGCTTGAAATCTTTCGCACATTTAGTTTTTCTCTTACACCGTCTCATGAGCGGCACGATTAAAAGGACTTTGGATTTGAAGCTGCTTTCTCCTATTTTCCTTTACAGTGGGTTGATGGGTCAGGGTTCAAAGATGGGCAAATGCTACACAGCAAAAGTTGCGGCCGGTAACAGTGTGGGAGACTGGCATTTTACGGATTTCTTGAATCATTAGCACCATTACTCTTTTTTACTTCTTACCCTTCTCATGAGCAGCACCATTAAAAGGGACTCTTAGGCTTAAGTGGTTTTCACCATCTTTCTTTGTGCGTTTGAATGGTTCGGGCTTCAAGGATGGGATCATACTACACACAAAAGGTGTGGCGGTAACAGTCATGGGAGCACTGATCTCTTGTCCAGGTTTGCTTGCAATCTTAGCACATTGAGCTATTCTCTCTTACCCTTCCTCATGAGCAGCACTTTA
>JAODAL010049682.1:0-27990 GCA_025379985.1 Phyllomedusa bahiana | reverse complement strand
TCGCATTGCCCCTGGGAGATGCGAACGCTTGTAACGTAAGGGTGTGTAAGGTGGGTATATAATAAAGAACTATAGTAACCTTTTCTGTCCCCATTACTCACCCTCATCGCTCTCCCTTCGCGGGGTATCCGGCCCAAAAAATGCCACCCTACAATGAGGTATCCATAGGGACCTCTAAAAAAAGTCGTATTCCACCTAAATAAAAACCAAACGACTCTTTACGGATTGTCCCATTTCATATATACACTGCTTTGTGAGATGCTGAGAATGTATTTTTCTTCCCATGTTTTCTATTGATTGGTTTCACACTATTATATTGTGTCAAAAAATCTCAACACTTTTAATTTGAAAAAGTCAGACACATCAGTGGGATGTGAGTAAAAAGTAACAGACCAACGAAAAAGCAGAACTATGAACAAAAATAGGAGTAATGAAGTAAAGCACATGGCTAACTCCAGTAAGAGGAATACCCTATACCCTGCAAAAGGGGAGCAACAAAGGTGAGCAATATGGACAAAATGGGTTACTATAATACTTTACCATATACCCACTTTATAGTGCCCTCACATAACAAGCATACGGGTAAATTCATACGGCCGATTTTCCTCACCCAAAACAGCGTCAAAAAAAGCCTCCAAAACCCCCCCAGTTTGTTTTCATCGATTCCTATGTAATGTGTGTTGTAGTTCACACACGACAAGGTTTTTACATGCTGTTTTGGGTACTGAAAAAGTGGTGTCCTGTCAATTCCTCAAGAGTTTTTAACGCTGAAAATCCCCATAGGAATCAATAGAGAGCTTCAAGACCTAGTCCAAAATCTCTGCGTGGTTTTTGATGCATTTTTGCCCTGGCTATTAATTTGTATTGGTGTTTCAGAAAGAAAACAGTGTTGGGCCATGTTCACACGGCTTATTTTGACGAGGTTTTGGACGAGGTTTTCGGAGAGTTTCCTCACCTAAAACGCTTCCAAAACGCCCTCAGTTCATTTAATTGATTCCTATGTAAAAGCTCGTTGTAGTTCACACACGACAAGGTTTCACACGCTTCTTTGAAAGCTCTGAAAAAGTAGTGTCAATTCTTGAAGCGTGTTTTAGGTGCGTTTTTCGGCATATTTTCAGCACGGTTGTCCTGGCTATTAATTTGTATGGATGAAAACCTCGTCAAAAACCTCGCCGAGAAACGCCTCTAAAACCTCTTCTGAAGAAGCGTGTTTCAGGCGAGGTTTTGGGAACAGAAACGCTCCGAAAACCTCATCCAAAACCACGTCAAAATAGACCGTGTGAACATACCATTAGAACACCTGATCAAAACCGCCTTTGAAACAGTGCCACAAGACCTAGTCAGAAACCACCAGGAAAAAACTCGAACAAATCCTCGTGAAAACCTAATCTGAAAAGTGCTACATTGAGGCACTTTCAGATAAGGTTTTGATGCCGATGTGGAGGCTAAAAATTCAGCTAGAAAACAATATTCAGCATTCAAATCAGCCATGTGAACCTACCCTGAGCACCTCCCAGGACAATGCTGATAACACTGTGACACCATCTTTTGACAATAGGACCATTTGGGGAGTTTAGGATTTCATACACCTGTTGATATTTGGTGGCTATCTTGGCTACTCATTTTAATTAAATTATTAAAAGTTAGGTCTTGAAAAGGAAGTCGCACCAAAGTTTTAAAAGCAGATAATGACAAACCCAAATCCACATTAAAAAGGTGCAAAGGTACAAAGCAAAAGATGTAATCATAAAGTCCAGAGAGGACTAACGCACAACTAGAATGAAATACTGTACATGAAAAGCTTTACCAATCTCTGCCTAATAGGATATGGCATCAGAGGATGTAACCAGAATAACATTTAGAAAGTCAATAAAGATAATCGACCATTCACTTGTTTTTCTGAAGAACTACCTTTGCGGCGCCAATCTGCTCCTTTCTGAATTTTTCAAGGGGAGTAATGAGAACTTCTCCAGCATTTTCAATCTGCAAACATTTGTAAAAAAAATGGTTAGGATTCTTCTTTACCTAACAAATCGATAAAGCTTAAAACCCCTGTACACGTAAATACAGGGGGACCTCTTTTTTGCTACAAGTATTAAAACAACATTCAAGGCAAATCGTTCTTCAAAGAAAGAATCCCTGTGTCACACACCGCTCCCTGAGGCAACAGCACTGAGCAAAACACAGCATTAGGTGTCCCCGGAGTGTTCCTTTAAATGTGGTCAAAGAAATAAGTGAATACTAAAGGATTTGTTCAGAGGGCCTTCAGCCCGAGATAACATCTACAAATTGTTGTTAAGCCATGGGGCTAAATATAGTGTGCACCTTTAAACCTCCCCCTTTTACACTGAAACATTGCTTTGCTTTAGTTTGTGGGGTCATATCACCAAGATGAGAGTTAACACCAAAGAAACTTTCAAAAACATGCAAACAAGACTGGACATTAAAAGGACCCTATCAGGTGTTTTCTGTTACACTTTCTAAGAGCCGGATGTGATGGATACGAATGGTAAAGGCCAAAAATTCCCTGTATGGGTGACACAAATGATTTAAGACAAACATCATGTTTCCCCTGGGATCCCCGGAATAGTAGTATGAGCAGAACTTTCTTATTAAAAACCTACGCAGTGTCTTTTTTGACCCCCACAAGGTCATGTGACCCCCCTGGTATCCGGTAAAGTAGTTTTGGGGCGAAAAAACTCCAGTATTACTACCCACAGCGTCTTATTGTGACCACCACACAGGTCATTGACCCCGGGTATCCAGGTAACGGAGATTACTGAGGAGAAAGAACTTCTCCATATTACTCCCTCCAGCGCTTCTTATGTGTTCCCACCGGGTCATGTGACCCCTGGTATCCAGGTAACGGTAGTGTATGGGGACAAACTTTTTCAATATTACTACCTCCACAGGGTTTATGCCTGTGTGGTGGTCACATAGGTGGCCCCCGTAGCCAGGTAACATAGATTATTGAGGAGCAGAACTTCTCCAGAAATTACTCCCTCCAAGCATGTCTTCTTATTGACCAAACCACACAGGTCATGTGACCCCTGGTCCCCAGGTAACAGTAGTTCATTGTGAAGTAGGAACTCTCCAGAATTACTTTCTCCAGTAGCGTCTTATGTGACGACCACAATTATTTTATTTTTTTTTATGAACTAAGTGAGACCATCTCTTGGTGCTTAGGGCTTGTCCTCACGGCACAAGTTATTTGTCGTTTTTTCGGGTGGTTTGAGGTTTTACAAACCATCTGGAAAACAAACAAGAAACGCTTCCACATAGACTTCAATGGAAAATCCGTTCAGCAGTCTCCAGTGCACGGATTTTCTGCCGGACGGTTTTTTACACCACCGGTGGTCCAAAAAACTTGGAACATGTTCATTCTTCCACCCGGTTTTCAGGCGGAACATGAACATGTGGGTGCGAAGGGGGAGGACTTGAATCCGCAAACCACGAACAAAAACTGTCCCCCCTACGTGCCAAAAAAACAAACAAAATGCAGCCTTTGAACAGTTGGACATATGCATTCTATGTTTCAGTACATTGTGCACAACTTGCTGATCTCTAACAGGGTGCTTAATGGCAAAATTCACAGTAGGTGCTTGACATCATGAGAGCAAGACGATACCTTTTTATGCAGAAACACACAGCACAACTGCCTTTATTGCTGTGCATTTCTGCTACAACAACAAAAAAAACGCAACAAAAAATGCACTGTGTGAAAGCACCTTTACAATTGATCAACAGTACCTCGCCATTTTCAGACTTCAAGCAGGATGCTCTCAGTCGGAAGTGGCCACTGAGCTTAGTGTGTCACAGAGTGTCATCAGCAGGTTGCAAAAGAGATACAGAGACACTGGAAGAGTCACAGAAGGCAAAGAAGTGGTCGTCCTTTGGCTACACCACACACTGATGACTGCTTCATTGTATACATGAAGCGGATGATGAATGCCACACAACTCCAGACACGTTGTCTGTGTGCTAGACAACCTGACCACACCACCAGGCACAGTCATCATCATCTTGCATGTGCCAGGGAGCATCTATGCTAGACGAGGGACTAGTGACCCTCAGGGCTGTTCAGTGATGAAAGTAAATTCACACTGAACAGAAATGATGGCCACAAACTATGCTGAAGATATCAAGGAGAGTGCTATGCATCAGCCAGGTCAGGCCGTCTATTTTAAATAGATGGTCTCCTTTAATTCATAAAAAAAAAATATGTTAGATTTATCCTTAAATTTCAACCAAAAGCCAAATATCCCTAACTTTTTGTGAGTAGTGTTTATCATGTGACCCAGTTTATCCAAGTAACAGTAATTAATCAAGGAGCAGAGTGTCTCTCTCGGTCTCATCTTTCTGCTTTGAAAAAGTTTTGTCTCTTTGTTTTCTTCATCTTAAATCAGTTCTTTTTATTAATAAGATGACATCATCTTCAGAGACAGGACTTCTACTACACACTGCAAATAAGTTTCTAACCATATAATTAATAATTATTCCACCATTATTCCTATTCACTTACCCCACAGAGGCCATGTGACCCGGTTAATGAGTGCCAGGTAGTCAAATGACCAACGCCATGTTTAGTCCATACAGATAGTCCACAGGAGCCACTACTATGAACAGGAATGTGGGTAGTACCACTTGTATAAAAGGGGCATTAAAAAAAAAATCATATAATTCTCTGATTATTAAAAATTCTGTTCGGAGACCAATCTGCATCATCCTTTCATGCATTCTATGCTAGTGTCGAGTTCTTCATATCAAGAGCCTTTCATGTTTTTTCCCTTCCCTTATCCAGAAGGAGTTCATACTTTTGGCTTTTTTGTTATTTTTGAAAGTATATGTTTTTATCAGGGTTTATCTGAATACTTTCTTGTGTAATATTTTCTAGGGAATATTACTGCGGAGCCGCCCCTTTTTTGGGGCGAGTCCCCCCAATTTAGGCATTCTATCTAGGGCAAGTTTGGTTTTCTCCCTACGGGACTGCTTTTATTTGGGCCGTAACCCTCCGAAAGCAGTCAAGAATCAAAAATGGATCCTATTTTTTCTTCCCCAGATTTTGTGGGTTAAATTTTTGGGGGGGTTTTCTTTAAAGTATATTTTAAATGTTTGTTTATTGGGTTTTTTTTGCAGTGATATTTGTTTACACCTGGTAAATATTATTCAATTTTGCAGTGACTTATACATACATGTCATTTTTACAAATGTATCACTGAAGGGGTACGACTTTCTATTCATCTCGCACATCCCTGGACAGATAAACACCTGCCAAATGTACAGTGTTGATCCTCTTGGACAATGACTTGTGTCACCAAGACCACTTACCATGCGCATCCGCTCATCTTCAAGATTCCCCAATACAGCAGCAAATTCCTGCAGAGACCTGGCTGAAAAGGCAAGGGAGGACATCAGAACAATAGTGCACGCAGCAGCAGTACTGATAACTTCCTGTATGTGTCAGCAGGCTCGCTACTACAATGAACTTCCTAATGTACAAGATGAAGAAGGCTTCTAATACTACAACATAAAGCAGTTTAACCCTGCAGATGCAGAGTAAGTTCCCTTAAAGGGGTTGTCCACCTCGTTAGAAAATCAGAGCAGCAGCTTCTGAGGCCCAAGTAAAATATTAGGGGAAAAAAAAAAGATTCCACCTACTTACCTTTCTCCAGTCCCTGCTTCCAGTGCCGCGTCTCCCGGGTCTTCAGTTTCCATGGTGTCACTTCTGAACAGGGAAGTCATACCTGCAGTCGCTGATTGAAGGTAATCGGCTCTGAACGGTGATGTAAGCAAAGGCACAATAGTGATGTAAATTAGCGGCACGTGACCGTCCATCAGCGACTGCAGCGGTGACGTCTCCATTCAGGACTGACAGAATAGAAACAGACTGGGGAGGCGCGTCGTTGGATCTGGAAGGAGTATAAATTTTGTTTTTTCTAGTAGGGGTACCAGCAGCTCCAATTTTCATATGTGATGTCCAACCCGGCAATTATGATAAAGTGGTGGTGTACACATAACCCTCCCTCTGCTCCCAACGAGTATTGGGAACCATTCGCTCAACGAGGGAGGTGTCAGCTCCCAAAGCTCCACTAATGTGTCTGACATATCCAAGTGAAAAGAAACTAATATTTAGGTCACTAAATGCATTTGCTGCAGGTGTATTATAAAAACTATCACTGCACAAATTTAATTCAAGTATAAAATGTAACTTTTAATATAATACGATGTAAAAACATTATTCACTCAACATGTACAAATACTGAGGGGAAAAGATACCAAAATCAATGTTAAATAGCCCTAAAACTAAATACATATGTCTCATAAGAACATCCATTTTTTGAAGTATATCGATATTCACTGTGTGACTATTAAGAGGGTAACAAACCACAACATTTCATTAACCTCCTTCTAGGAATGCAGCTAACTGAAATGCCGAATATCCGTGGACAGCACCATACACTCTCTCTGTATATATGATATGAGGGTGGTATCTCATTCACATTGGTTCCCTGATGAACCCTTTGCTGGAGGGGGAAACGCGTTGAACGAGTGACTAATGTTGAGGGGGCCGCTGAAGTGTAGTCGCCCTTCTCGGGGCGATGTCCCCACTGTTAGGAAGGGGTAGAAGAAGCAAAGTTTAGTATTAGAGATGTTCTACCTTCCCCTTTATCATCTTCCCTTTGGTCTATCAGTACAATTGCAAAACATCCAAATGCCAGCAGCACACTATCAACTAAAAAACCATCCACGGCACATAGGAATATTTAAAAACAGCATCTCTGCTACTTGGGATACATGAAAATTCAGGGTTCTTAGTTTACACTTTTGATCAAAACTGCTTAAGCCCACCTCCCGATTTCATCAAGGGGACCCCATTGCAAAATTGGAAAAGGACTTGACTGCATTAAAGGGGTTGTCTCACTACAAGGATTGCTTTTTATGTTAAAGATCTTGCAAAAACAAGTCACTTTGTTAATGGACACATATTGCAGTTCCTTTAACCAATTCCTAATACCCCCTTTTTAAAAAGGGGCGGGTTTTTCAGCCCCTCAGGCCCCTATAGGTACAACCTGTTCAATCTCTCATGATGGGAAAAAATGGCCGCACTGGTTGTTTATGGGTAAAAGGACCTGGTACAAAGAAACCCTATAAACCAGTAAAAACCCCCCAAAAATTTTCAATGTGAAACCCAAAAAAACAGGACTGGGGTTTAAGGGATGAATCAATGTATGAGACAACCCCCTTTTAACGGGATGTATTAGGATCCACACATTTAAAAAATTGAGGGTAAGTTCTTTCCCCAAAAATATTAGGTCTTAAAAATATTATTTAATTTATTTTTTTTGTCGTTTTGAGGATTAAATTTTTGGTTGGTTCCGCTTCCCCTCAGTGTTTTTTACTTAAATGAAAAAATGTTTTTTTTTAATTTTTTTGGGAAAACCTATTTTACATCGATTATTTTAAAAAAGGTTAAAATTTTAGATTAAAATTTAAAAATTTGGGGCATGTTAGTTGTTTTTATTTTTCTGGTCTTAAATTTTTTTCTGTGGGTTCAGGGGTTTAGTTGAATTTAAAAATATCAAAAGAAACAAAAAACCGGCCCCAAATTTTAATTTTTAAATACAGGAAATTATCCTTTAGTAAAACTAAAAAAAAAAAAGTGACCTTTTTTTTTGGTTACCGGTTTAAGGGATATCAAATAATTTTTAGGGGTTTTTCACACGCATTTAGTGTGTTGTTGGTTTTAGGGGCTGCAGTTATAATTGGCAATATGCAAGGGTGGTCCCTATGGAGAAGAGTGTCCTTTGGGCATATACTGGTCAAGCATTCATTAGAATCCTTTTCCCTTTATTTGTATAGGAAAGGGGGGAGCTTCCTATCTCTCATTTATGGCATAATCGATGGGATTTTGCAAAAAATGTTAACAGTGTACCTATGGGCCCCGCACCCTAGAAAATGAGCCCAGAAACCCCCTTTTCCCTTTTTGAACAGGGGTGGGGTTGGGGGCCCCTTTCCCAAATTTTATTTTAGGGGGAAGATTGAATGTCAGCTTTTTTTGGGTCCTTTTAAACCCCTATTAAAATAAATTGGAGAGTTTCCAACCCCCCTGTTTTTTTTCAAAAAAAACGGTAAAGGGGGAAAAATTCCAAGAGGGGGAAAACCGCACCTATCAATTTGCAAAAAAGGGGACAAACCCCCCTTTAAGTTTTTTTCTAAGGGCCCAACTGTGTAATTGAAAAATTTAAAATGTGATATGTTTTTTTATGTCACTTGTAGTTCGTATTTATTTTTCCATTTTTAAAAAGAAAATATTAAAAAAAAAAAAACAAAATTTACGGGAAAGGTTCTACGGGGGGAAAATAATATTTGAAAACTGACAATTACAATTTTTTTCCCCCCCTTTACAAAAAAAGTTGGGGGTTCTTTTAATTTTTTTTAAATTGGTACATTTTAAAAACGGGCGGGGGAAAAACGAATTTTAAAAATTTTAAAAAAAAAAAAAAAACAGAAATCACGAAATTTTTTTAATTTTAAAGTGCTTTTTATTACTTGAAATAAGTATTTTTTTTCACCACCCACAAGACCTGGTTGGGGGAACCGTTAATTTTTTTTTTTAAGAATCCCCCCTTCTCTCCTTTCTTTAAACCGGGGTTCGGGCCCTTTTTGGGGGGAAATTTTTTTATACGGTAAAATTCAATCCCCACTCCAACCTTAAACCAAAACCAATACCAAAAACTGCCCCTAAGGACACCGGGGACAAAATTTTTAAAATTTAAAGGCCGGGGAAGGGGTTACGGGGACAATGGGCAAGCAGCCGAGTAGAAGTCCCAACACGGGCCAAAAAAATTAAAAAGAAAAAAACACAAGTGGGGGGTCAATCTTCCTTGGGTTCGGGGGCCCATCAAAAATTTGCCTCGGGGGGAAAGGAGGGTTCCAAAAAAAGAAATCTCCCAAAAAACTACGGGGGGAGGCCCGGGTTAATGATTTAAAAATTAAAATGTTAGAAAAATTACAAAATGTCGGGGTTTAAAACCCGGCGGGGTCCACCAGGCCCCCTCCCAAAAACCAGAAAGGCCCATTTGAATTTTCACCAATGACCATTTTGGTATTACCCAGGGGACGGGGAAAGTTTTTGGGGTAAAATGAGAAAAAAAAAAAAAAAAAATAAAAAACTTTTTGACATAAAGTCCTTTGTTTGGGGGGAAAAATTCATGGGTACAACCCCAAGAACACGGTCCCAACCATGAAGCAGGGGGTAAAAACATTATATTTTTGGCGGTTTTCGCAGGGGGCGGGACGACTAAACCATTTTGAAGGGAGTTTGGAGGGGGGAAAGGGTTATCGCAAGTTTTTGGGCCCAAAACCCCCTTCCCTCAAAAGGGGCATTGAAGGGAGCCCAAAGCGGGGTTTTTCCACAAAAATAAACCCTCGAAACACCCCCACCGGGGAAACTAGGGGGGGCCTCTGTAAGAAGCATTTAAAGGGTCCGGGATCCCCTACCTTCCCCATTTTCCAAAACCCCCAAATAAAAATTTTTGGGGGGGAAAAGCAAAAACCCAAAGTACCCCAGCGACACCCCCAAAAAAAAACCCGGAAGATATCTGATGGGGGGAGGGGGCCCTTTTTTCCCTGCTGGAGTGTGTGAAAAGGAAACAAACGGGAAACTTTCGTTTTTTTTTTTTGTAAAACATACTTTATTTCATGCAAATAAAATGAAAATTTTAAATTTAAAATTTTTATATTTGGTAACGGGATTTTTTTTTTTCTTAAAATCAATCCCTCACATTTGAATTTGTCCCAAAAAAAAAAGACAAGCCCTCTTTAATTTTTTACAGGTGGGATAACGGCAAAATCGCCATGTTTAAATTACTATTTTCCCCAATATTTCTTCAGAGCTTTTTTTCACAGAATCTCTCTTTTGCAGGGCCCTGATTTTTTTCAAAAAATTTCCCAAAGGGAAGCAAAGGGGTGCTGGATTTAATTAATTTTAAATTTGTTTCCCAAACCCACTTACATTAAGGTCCAAAAAACCCATTACAAGAAAAAAGATTTCAAATCAAACCCAAAATTTTACAGTTGGGGATTACAAGAAAGGGAAATTTTTCACACTTAAATTTTAAGCATTGTTAAACCTCCCGTCGAATCAAACAAAAAAAAAGGAAACCCAAACTTTTAAAGCAAAACCACTTGGGTCCAAAACCTTTATTGCAAATACCCAATCAACAGAAACCCAAAAGAAAGTTGAAATAGCATAGAAAAAAAATTTTACATGCATGCATAAAAAAGGTTTAAAAAAAAAAAAATTCCCGGGAAATATAATCTGCAAAAGCAGTATGGGGAGTGCTCAGACGCCCCCGCCCCTTCAGATGCAAGATGCAACATTTGTTTGAAAAAGAGGGGGGGGGACTCTCAAAACTTGCACCCGGAGTGAAAACGGCCGGGTTGGCACTCCTCCCTACGGGCTTTTTCCAATTATTTTTCATTATTTTTTTACCTTTTTATGATGCATGTTGAAAATTTTTTCCCTATGTCTTTACAACTTTACTGGTTACTTTTGTTTTTGGGAATTGCAAAAAGGGATGGATAAGTTTGTTTAGTTAAATTTTGGTTCCTTTTTGTTTTTATTAACGGGGGGCCTAGGGGGCCCAAGGGGAAAACCCCAAAAGGGGAAACCGGGGCTTTGGACATGCAAAAAACCCACATAGGGGGAAAAATTTTTAAAAATACCTACGTCTGAATACCTGGTAGAAGAAAAGCAGACATACTATGGCTAACATTTCCCCTACCCAAAACAAAAAAAACCTATTAAAAATTGGGGCCCCAAACTTTTGGTTTTTTGGGGGTATTGCAAAGGGGATAAAAACATAAAACCCTTTTACATTTTTTCCCATTTTTGGTTATAAAAAATTAGGCCTTGGGAAGGTAACATTCCAGATGTAAAATTAATTTTTAAATAATTTTTGGGACTTAGACTAAACCCAAGAAAAAACTTTTGGGAAAAACAGAAAATTTATTAAAAAAACCAAGGGACAGGGTGTTTAAGAAAACCTTACACACAAACACAAAGGATCTTACCTAATTTCAGATTTTCATCATTTTCTGCATCCAATCCCGGGGAAAATTTGAATTCATTCGGGTAAACCACAAACCCCCTTTTTTGCAGAGACGAGTTTGCAGGGAAGAAAAAGATTCCCCCGTGTAGAGAGAACATGGTAGATAAAGGCTACTTTAGTTTTTAAGGCCCACTTAAAGGGTTTTCTCACCATTCTGTTTCAAAAGGCCCCCTTAAAAACTCTTTCTCCCTAAATCGGGGGCGGGGGTTTTGGTATAGAAAGTGATTAAAAACTTAGCTCCCCAATTTTAACAGATATAAGTGCGGGGAGTTTAAAGGGGTGACATGGATGTATGGGGCTGCGCCAAAAGTCTGGCATCTTTTCAGCCCGAAAACTGTTGGAGTCCTGTTCACTAGATTTTTAATCAGGCACACCCCAGTAATGCGCCTGAGATCGGGGGCGTGCTGGAGGCGTGTCACACCACAACTATATGAAGCTACACATTTATGACTGTTTATTGGCAAACCCAGGCGCATTACTGCTAGAACAGGTAGATCAATTTAAAAGTGGTTTACCTGCACCAGAAGTGTCGCTTTGTAGCTAGAAGGCGCTATATCTATGACCCGCAGTAGAACAGGCTCATAGATTCAGGTGCATTCTATGCTACTAATGTGCGCAAAATAATGTTGCCTGGGCGCCAAAAATGATACATGTCGCCCTAAATCCCTAAATTAGCACTGCTACGGACCCACACGGAGTTAAAACAATTGTTTTTCAAAGGTAAATCATCTAATCTGGTTAAAGATAAAGACTCTGACCATGCTCCCTGCTCTCTGTCTAATCAAGAAGCGAGATATAGACTGTAACTTAGAGACACTCTATGCACTCATAGCAGATAATTTCTCTTATTCCTTGACCAGGGCAATATCAGAAGAGCTATTTATTTAGTAAAAGTCTTCATTTATTGCTCCCTACATGTTGAAGGCGAATCATTGTAGTAAGAAAACCCCTTTAAAAAAGGATCTGCTTTAGCAAAGACTTGTGTTCTTTGTACAATAATCATTCTGGAGCATTTTCTCTTACATCACTGCACAATTACATTTTTAGGAGAAATAGCAGTGTATTACTGAACAGGTCAGCTGGGTGTTAACAGTTGGGGGAGGGTGGGGGGAGTAGGTCAGTCCTTTGAAAACTAGATTGGTAACACCCAGCTGACAGATTCAGTAACACATTTCTAGAAGAAATAAGAGGAACAGCACAACACAGAGAGAAGAGAAAATGCCCCAGAATTATTATTTCATAGTGGACACAAGGATTTACTAAAAAAGAATCACATCATTTACATTGCATAAAACAAAAGATCTGCACTTCTACTCTATTCTATCTTTGATGGACCTCACTGAATGGTTTGTGACTACTTCACCAGTGAATCACACAACACAGACAAGTATAACAGATAAAGCAGATTATAGCAGACTAGAATATATATAAAAAATAATAATAATAATATGGAAACAGATGGTTAGGAAGGAGATGATGAGGGATTAAACTGCAAACAAGAACCAATTTTAGCTTCACGACTATAAAAAAAAAAAAAATCTGCAGTCTGCACATCCTGTAAGTTCTATCTATGGCCAAGGGAGTGGTGTCAAGGTTTATTTAGAAGGTTTACCTTCAATCAGGAATCTTATAATGAACGTTCCACCCACTTGTGGTTTACCAAGGCCAGACTCACATCTTCAGCTCACACACATTGGGGCTACAAAATGGAAAAAAAGAAAAAAATGGACCGGCGCAATGGAGGTTTTTGAAAACAGCCTTTTTAAGGGGTTTCGTTTAAAATTTTTTTTTTTAAAAATCCGCGGCAACCGAGGAAAATTAAAAACAGGAACTTAAAATAAAATTTACGGGCCCCGCTTTTGTAACGTTTCACGAGGCGGGAAAACCCGCAAGGGTAAAGTTTATTTTAATTTTTTGTTTTTTTAAATTTTTCCTGGAAAATCCCGGGGATTTTTAAGTTTAAAAAAAATTTTAAAAAAAGTTTTAACCACCCGTTTTTATTATACCTCCACGGGGGCCCGGGTATTTTTTTTTCTTTTTTTTTGGGGGGGAATTTCCCCCGGTCCCCCGGGGGGGACCCAAATCACCGGTCCGGAAGGGCCCAGGGGTTTTAAAAACTCCTGCACCTTTAGGTTGGGCCAAATGGAGTGCAAACCCAAAAGGTAAAGTTTTCTTTTTTTTCACCATTATATAACGCTTTCCCCCTCCTTTTTTTCCTTTTTCTGGTATCATTGCATTTCACCCTGTTTCAAAGTTCACTGTTTTTGAAAAAAAGTTCCCGAAATTATTTTCAAATTTTTTTAAATAAGGGCCACTAAGTGTGGAAATTTTTTGGAACTATTTCCAACGGTTTTTACCTTCCCCTTCTTTGGTGGGAACCCTCCGGGAAATATTAATGAAAATTGTTTTTACCCGGTTTCCCGGGAATGGACACAAATGGGGAAAAAGCTCTGGCCCAAGATTTCCCTTTAAAATCTGTAAAAGGGGGCCAGACGGGAACTGTTTTTCCCAATGGAGGGGGGGAAATCGGGCAAATTCCGTTTTCAAATAAGCTTGAACGGGGTTTAGGATGTTTTTTTGCTTTTTGGACACCCTTTAAGTTGTCCCTGGCCCCCGGGTACGGTGCACTTTGAGGGCCCCACATTGGCAGTCCCGGGCATAAAAAAATCGTGCCCCATGGACTTTGCACTCAATTTGGAGAACCTGTGATGCTAGTGCTGAGAGACCAGAGTTACCAGCATCTCATGAATTCATCAGACTCCTGTCTCACAGTCATAGGTCAATGATTACACGGTCGTTTTTTCAATACGGGGGGTTTTCAATGAAAAAGGGAAGCCCATGCAATCAAAGGTTGTATTACCCTTTTTAGTCCAGAGGAAGCAGCATGAACAAGGTAACTGGTGCCCTATAAGATATGGATACATTTTCTTTTTTTATTTAGCTGTGTTTATTTTCTAATTGTAGATTTTTTTTATTTCAGTTGTCTGTACATAATTATAGGGCAGCCATCTTGTCTGAGCTGCTTTAACAGCATTTAGAGACATGCTTTACAGCAGCTTTGGACATAGTATTATGAACAGGGGCAGAACCCATTGATTCTACGGGAGTTTTTTAGGCATGCTTTGGCCCGGAAAGAAAATCGTTTTAAGGGAGGGGGAAACTGTACCATCTCATATTGGACTGGTGGGTCCCAAAGTTCTCTATACAATTGGTAACAACTGTCAGAGTACTTTTTGCCCGGCCGATAAGAGGAGATATGAAAAGTTCTCTCGCAGAAAGATCGTCAAAATATTATTTGGCCCTGTTCACCAGGGTTTTGGCCGCGGCTTTCGCCGCTGTTCCTGTGCCCAAACCTCGTCCTAGTCTCGCTGCAAACTCGCGTCTTCTGACGCGGGTTTGCGGCGCAAGTGAGGCGTGGTTTGGGTCGCGGCTTTCAGGTGGTTTGGCCCCCCTGCAAATTGTGGCAGGAGGAAAAAGCGCGCCGCCGCCTGGGACTCCCTGTCAAGAATTGAAGGAAGTTCTCAAACACGGGGGCAAGGCCGCGGCCAAAACCCCGGCGTGTGAATTTTTAATGCGGGTTTCCATAGGGGAAACCTGTTTAAAAAGGGGTGCGATTTGGCGTGGTTTTTGGGCCGCGGAAACCGC
This sequence comes from Phyllomedusa bahiana, assembly GCA_025379985.1. NCBI lineage: Eukaryota > Metazoa > Chordata > Amphibia > Anura > Hylidae > Phyllomedusa > Phyllomedusa bahiana. The sequence goes on along the minus strand of JAODAL010049682.1, from coordinate 13,231 downwards.
ATCGGGAACCCCCCGGCCATAACCTCATTAAAAATTTTTGTAAAAGGGCCTTAGGGGCTTTCCAAAGCGAGTTTGATGCAGAACTAAAACGCTCAAATTTAAACTGCCCTTTATTCCGCAAGTTTTTTCACTTATCTGAACTCTTTGGAAAGTAAAAAACTGCCATGCCAACTTTACCCAGTAATTATAGGGGGTTGTAAGGATTCATTTAGCATCTTATAAACAGTAATAGGGCCTTACATTAACTGCATCCTAAATAAAAACATACAGGGTTTTTCCACTGCATAGGCCGGCAATGAGACGATGTATGGCCAACTATGTAGGAACAGGCGTTAAAAAAATATATTCCTAGACAAAAGATACAATCAAAAGGGGTTTAACCGCAAAGTAAAATTGACACTGGAAGCTTGCAAACTAAATCAAATTTTTACTATTAAAAAATTCTGTACAATTTTTGTTTTAGCTGCTCCCTTAGTGATCCATTGTTTACAGCTTAAAAAAGATATGCAATGGACGACAGCATCTTAGTAAAAAACAGGATTTTTTTCAAGAACTTGGATGGTGAATGTTGTATTTTGGTGTTTTTTTTTACTCCTATGGAAAAAGAAAAATCCGCTTTTACTACGATGCCGTCATCCATTGCATATCTTTTTTGGACTTTTTTTGTTGTGAGTAGAAGGTTACAACCCCTAGGCATACTGCTGATGAGGAATGGTTAGGCCCCTTTTGGGGTCGTTGGTGCTGTTCCCTCTTTTTTTTTATTTCCCCATTGTTTACGCTTTCCCCCAGGGGGTATGACCAGGGTGAGAGCTCCTCAGTCCTGGCCGCACATGCTCAGATATCACCTCTCCTCTGAGGCAGCTACTGTTAGTCTATTCCCTGCCTAGTAATCACATTCACTGCTGAGTGAGTGGTGGACCCTAGGTGCTGCCATTCTACTCCTGTCCTCTCTATTCCTTAGTCAAATAGTGCAACTAAATAAAAAGAAATCTCAATCACGTAGGTGCATTGAGAAAAAAAATACACGTTTGGTAGCTGCAGGGATTTGCATTTAGGACCTTTTGCTGAAGGGGAGAAGCTAACCCCTCACGTCCTTTCACAAAAAAGCCTTTGTTTTACTAGAGTGAGCACACTGTGGAGAAAGGCATGGTGATGTCAAGCCTGCTGGGTCACATAATATGCAGTTCAAACAAATCATACATGCCCAATTTTGAACACACAGAGCTGAAGCTTTAAAGAGTACCTATCACCTTCACAGAAAAATTGATAGATGAAATAGGACTTTTTTCAAATACATTTCCAGAGGATTTCACTCAGTATTACAGTGAGACTGGTTTAACTTTCACTTTGTAACTCAGGAGATCCTTATCATACTGCGGGAGCTACCAACTGTGCAAGGGGAGCTGAGGGCATAGCTGTTTGTACAGGGTAATCTGAGTTTCTCACTACATACATTACAGACACAGCACACCGAGGACATAGTGTGACAGGGTTTACCCGTTGTTTTAGCCTTCTCCTCAATAGCACAAAAGCATCTATATTACACTGCAGCTGGTGTAAACATGATGAAGACTTACAGGCTCGCCCTTGCACAGCGGACTCTCGCAGCTCGGAAGCCTACATGATCCATCAAGCTGTCAGTTTTCGACTTGGCCTGACTTCAGAGCTGTCTTAAAGGGCCAGCACTTATTTTAAAAAAGAAACTGAATTACAGGTGAAATGCTTTGATTTTCCTAATGAAGCATATTTGAGGAAGGGTTTGTATTTTAGTCTCCTGTTACCTCATGAGGTTTCTCTGGAGGTGATAGGTGGTCTTTAAGGTTAAAAAAAATAAAAATAAAAGATCATAAATATTTATACAAATATTTTAGCATGTGAGTGCACAGTCCCTGCCTGACAAGAGCACCTACCAACCCTAAGTGACAGTCCTTTGGGTCAGGAATACTCCAAAGCTTAGGATCTCTGCTCTTACGGTTTCAGACACCTTCATGAGTATTTGGGTTAAACCTTCATCTGTCATCACTACGTTAACTACTGTAATTTCATGTGAGGTCATTGCCTGTGGTTGTTTTACATGCCAGATTTGGTGGGGGCTTGGCTGGATTCCAGATGATTTAGTTATTCTTGATGGAATGTGGCATGGACTCCACCTGAGATCAGAAACAAGGTATATGATTCAGGATATTATTAAGCCTCTAATATTTAAACAAGCTAGGATGAGGGGGGGAGGGGGGATATAGCTGAAAATAAGCTCTTAACCAAGCAAGCAGCCACAGACCGGAACTGTACTTGGAGTACGGAAACAGCTTCTTATGTCATTAACATTTGTTTATCCTGTAAAAGACAAGCTGCCAAAAGGAGGGAAGGATGTTCAGCTTGAAGACTAAGACCGTGTTCACACGGCTTATTCACGGCGGATTTGTGAGCAGGATTGCGCTCGCAAATCCGGCGTGAATAAGGGGCGGGACGCTCCCCGGCCCCATAGACCATGCATTGTTTACGGCGCGTACGCGCCGTAAATAATGTGCATGTCACTTTCTCCCCCCGCGGCGGATTCGCCGAGCGGGGGGAGAGAGCGACGGAATCCACTGTTCTCTATGAGAACAGTGGATTACCGTAATTACTCCGACGGATTGGCGCCGTACTGCAGCGCAAATCCGGCGCGGAGTACGGCGACAATCCGCGCACAAATAAGCCGTGTGAACGAGGCCTAAGGCTACGTCTACACAGCATAGGACAAAAAATTCATGTAAAGCAAAACCTAAAAACTGCTTCGAACGTCAGTTTTTTGGGTGTTTTTCATTTTTTTTGTTGAGGTTGTTGATGCATTTTTTCGGCAGTTGTTAACCCCTTACCGCTGCAGCCAGTTTTGGTCTTACTGACAGAGCCCCATTTTTTAAATCTGGCATGTGTCACTTTATGTGAGAATAACTTTTTGACACTTACCTATCCATGTGATTCAGAAATGCTTTTCTCGTGACACATTGTGCTTTAAGTTAGTAAAACGTTTTGGTCCAAACAACCCTTGTTCATTTGTGAAAAAAAAAATTTGTGAAAAATTTGCCATTTTCAAACTTCAAAAATTTCTGTGTGCAAGACAGTTATTCCATTCAAAATAGTTTATAAACTAGCATCTACCATATGTCTACAGTAGGTTGGCATCCTTTTTTAAATATCTTCATTTTTTTACCACATTAGGGGGTTTTGAAATGTAGTAGTCATTTTTCACATTTTCAAGAAAATGCGCAATATACATTTTTTTTTTAGGGACCAGTCCAGTTCTGACGTGCCTTTGAGGGGCTTGCATGTTAGATACCCCCATAAATGACTCTAAGAAACTACATTCCGTAAAGTATTTAAAAAGACAGACATTTAGGAAGTCTGTTAACCCATTAGGTATTTCACAGAAATTAAAGCAAGGTGGAAGTGAAATTTCAAAATTATTCATAGGAACACGGTAGATGTGACCAGGGAAATGAAACTTTATATTGATTCCCAGATTCTGCTGTTTTCAGAGATATCCCATATGTGGCCCCAGTGCACTATTTGGCTCAAATACAAGCCTCAGAGTAGGAGAAGCATCTATCGGACTCTGGGGTCTCATTTTCAATACGATTTTATTTAGGCGCCATTTCAGGTTTGCAGATGCCCTAAGGTGCTAAAACTTAATAAACTCCTCTAAAAAGACCCCATATTGGAAACTACACTCCTTAAGGAATATATCCAGGGGTGGAGTATATTGACCCCACAGGTGTTTCACTAATTTTTTTTTAGTGTTAGCATGTGAAAATGAAAAAAAAAAAATTTTCCCAACAATTTGTAATTTTAGCTGAAAATTCAAAAGGAATTCTGGAAAATAAACAAAACAAATTTTGTTACACAATTTCTTGGTAAGTTTGGCAATACCCTATATGTGGGTGTAAACGGATATTTGGGTACATGGAATGCAGATTTTTGTGGGGCCATCTCTCATTTGCAAAGCCCCCAAAATACCAGAACGGGTGAAACCTTCCAGAAGTCTCCCCATTTTGGATTCAATACCCCTCATGGCTCTCATCTAGGGGTGTATTGTACATTTTGGTCGCACATGTGTTCCATAGTTTTTTTTAGCACATTAGGCCATGAAAATTGGAGGCGGAGGGGAAACAGTTCTGCCATTGTTTTTTGGACTTCAATTTTACAGCCTTCGTCATGAAGTTTAAATGACAGGATAACTTTACGCTGCGGGTCGTTACAATTGCAATGATGTAAATTTTATACAGTTTGTTTTATTACTTTTACACAAAAGTAATGCATTTATAAAAAATAGCATTTTTAGGTAATCCTAGTTGGACAGCCATAACTTTTGTTATTACACTGTGTATGGAGCTTGTCGGGGCTTGTTTTTTTGTGGGATAAGTTGATGTTTTTATTAGTACTTTAAGGGGGTTCACATGACGCTTTAATCACTTAAGGTTTTTGTGAGCAGTTTTTAACAAAATACAGCAATCCTAGTAGTGTTTTTTAGTTTTAGTTTTAACAGCGATCACTGTGCGGTATAAATGACATGATAGCTTTACTCGGCAGGTTGATACGATTACATGGATACTCAATTTTTATCTTTTTTTTATGTTTTACTACGTTTACACAATAAAAACATGTTTTTGAGTCATAACTTTTTATTTTTCTGTGTACGGAGATGTGTAGGGGTCGTTTTATTTTTGCCGAATGAGATGACATTTTTATTGGCATCATTTTTGGGGGAACAAGGTTTTTTGATCGGTTTTAAATCTGTTTTTTGAAAGGCAGAGTGAAGAAAATACTTCAATCCTAGTAGTATTTTTTAATTTGTTTTTTAACAGGGCTCACCGTGCAGTATATGTGACAAGTTAGTTTTACTCCCTGGGTCGAGAAAAAAAGGGTTTCTATTGTGTAAATCAGTATTTATGCATCACCACAACTTTTTGGATTTTTCCGTACACAGTGCTATGTTAGGGCTTTTTTTTGCGAGATGAACTGATATTTTAATTGCCACCGCTTTGGCATTTATTGGAGTTTTTGATGGCTTTTTATTCCATTTATGTGCTGCAGAATGAACAAAAAAATCAGTTTTTTAACGGCGTTCACCGTGCTGGTTAATTAACAAGACAGATTTATAGAGTAGGTTGTTACGCATTCAGAGATACCACATAGGATTTCTTTTTGATAATTTTTGGGATGATTGCCGTTTGTAAAGGTGATATGGGCAGTGTATGTGTTTTTATTTTATTTTTTGTGTTTTACTTTTTTTTTTTTACTTTTCCACTTTTCCCCCTAGGGGATTTGTATCCTAAGACCACCGATACAATACAGATCGGTACAGAGCATTACTGCTTATACTGGTCTCTATGGCAACTCTCAGTCACCATGCTTGGCAATGCCCACAATGCATTGCGGGCATAGTGATGTCAAAGACAGCTCAGGTCCTTTAGTAAAGCATCCGGGCTGTCCGTAACGACCACAGCAGCGGCGCTCCGTCTTTCGGTCTGTGCCTTAGCTGTGGCAATCGTGATAGATCGCAACAGCTAAGGGTTAATCACCCAAGGCCGGAACTCACTCCAGCCGCGCGTGATGAGGCCAGTGGTAATATATCGCAATCACGTGGAGCTCGCTTATGAGCCCGCATGATGTGCAGAACGTGTCAGTATGGCCATTTGTAGGAGCGCATTTCCCACTAGGACGTACCGGTATGTCCAATGTCGGAGAGGGATTAATGTATGCAAAATTCATATACCTTGTTTAAACATCTAAGAAATTTTCCAGCAGAACCGTCCAAAAATCGCGCCAAAAAATGTCCGGCAGTTGACATGGACTTCGATAGTAAATTTTCTGCACTGCTCCGCGGTTTTTGTTCTGTAGTTCTGTGCAGACTACAGAACGTTTTTACTATTGGGCTATGTTCACACGGCTTGAACTGGAACGTATTTCGGCCCGTATTTCACGCCGTACTGCGCCAAACACGGGGTGTGATACCTTCCAGTCATTACGGTAATCTACAGTTCTCATAGAGAACTATGGAATGCGCCTCCTCTCCCTGCTCGGACAATACGCCGTGGGGGGGGATAAAAGGACAGTCAATTCTAGCAGAATATGCGCTGCAGTAATAAATGTTAGGGTCGGGGGCTCCCCCCCCCCCCCCCCCCCCGCCCCCCCCCCCTTTTTTATTTTTTTGGGGGGGGGGAAAAAAAAAAAAAAAAAAAAAACCCGGGGCGGGTGTCCCTAGCCCCCCTGTAAATTATCTGTGTGAAACTTTTCCCTTTAAGGTTTGGGTTATTTTTTAAGAATTTTTTCAGAACGTGAAAAATGACAAAAAAAAACACGAAAACGTGTGCAAAGGAGCTCCTAGAACCCAAAAGGGAAAACTACAAGAGGTGAACCGTCAAAATAAAAGGGTTCACACAGGACCCGGAAACACGCATACTAAAACCTGTTCCGGGTGCGGGAACGTTAAAAACTGAAAAAGCTACCCAAAGGATATTGGACAAAGCTGCCCGCCCGTAGATCTAGAAACAGACATAGCCCTGCTTGAACTGCATTTGCTTGACTTCTCGACAGTATACATTTTGGGCTTTATGTATGAAAACCATCTAGAAGTGAGACACTTTGTTGGCCATAGCAACCAGAGCTCAGCTTTTAATTTTTCCAAGGACTTTTGAAAAGAAAGCTGAGCTCTTTCTTGGACCAAAAGACAGTCTTACGCTAGACAGTTTTATACTAAGGCCCTGATGGCATAATTTTAAAAGGTGGTAGACAGGCATTACAGATGTAGAGCATACGTCACTCTTATCCAATCAGAAAAATTCCGATGGGTTTTCCCTGGGAAAAAACGAGAGATACTCAGATTTATCCTCGATCTTTTTAACCTTTTTTTTGTTTGTAATGGGGTCCTCCCCAAAATCAATGACTAGGATCCGCTCAAAAGAATGAGCATGTTCAATGGATTTTTAAAATTTTAGGCAAAAATGCACGCAGTATTCCCTTTTTGGGCGTTGAACGCAACACATTTTAAAGCTCCTTAGTATCCGCCAAATCATGTGACGTCAGTCGGCCTTATTTATCAAAATGGTCTATCAATGTGCTGGTCTTTGCTGCCGAGCAAACAAACCCAAACTCCGCTTTTATTTTAACTGATGTGGAAAAAAAAAATTTTTTTGGGGCCCCAAACCCGGGAAGCCCCCCAAAGGTTTCCCCTTTTTTGGGGGAAAAAAAACCCCCCCCCCAAAAAAATTTAAATTTTTCCCTTTTTTTAAAATTTTTTTTCCCCCCCCTTTTTTTTTTTTGGGGTTTTTGGGGTTTAACCCCCTTTTTTAAAAAAACCCCCCCCTTTTTTTTAACCCAAAAAATTTTTTTAAAAAAAACCCGGGGAAAAAAATTTTATTTTTAAAACCCCCCCCCGGTTTTTCCCCCAAAAAATTTTTTTTTAAAAAAAAAAAAAAAAAAAGGGGGGGGGGCCCTTGAAAAAAAAACCCCCAAAAAGGGCCCCCCCCCCCCAAAAATTTGGGGGAAACCAATTTGTTTCAAAAAAAACCCCCTTTTTAAAATTTTTTCCCCAAACCAAAAAATTGCCCTTTTTTTTTTTTTTTTTAAAAAAAAAAAACCCCCTTTTTTTTTTTTAATTTTTTTAAAATTTTTTAAAAAAGGGGTTTTTTTTCCCCCAAAAAAAAAGGTTTCCTTTAAAGAAAAAAAAAAATTTTTTTTTTTTAAAAAAAATTTTTTTAAAAAATTTTAAATTTTTTAAAAAAAAAACCCCCCCAAAAAAAAAAGGGTTTTTTTAAAAGGGGGAAAAATTAAAAAATTTTTTTTTAAAAATTTGAAATGAAAAAATTTTAAAAAACCCGGCCAAAAAAAAAATTTAAAAGGTTTTTTTTCCCAAAAAAAATTTTTAAACCCCTTTTCCCCAAAAACAAAAAAAAACCCCCAAAAAAAGGGCCCACCCCCCAAAAAAAGGGGTTTTTTTTTTTTCCCCCCTTTTTTAAAAAACCCCAAAATTTTAAAAAACCCAAAAAGGGGAAAAAAAAAAACCCCCTTTTTTTTTGGGGTTTTCCATTTTTTTTTGGGGTTTTTTTTTTTTTTTAAAAACCCCCCCAAAAATTTTTTTTAAAAAAAAGGGGTTTAAAAAATTAGAAAAAAAAAAAAAAAGGGTTTTAAAAAAAAATTTTTTTAAAAAGGGTTTTAAAAAAAAGGGAAATTTTTTAAAAATTTGTTTTTGGGGGGAAAAAAAAAAAAAAAACCTTTTCCCAAAAAAGGGGGGTTTTCCCCCCCCTTTTTTTTTTTTTTTTTTGGAAAAAAAAAAAAAAAAATTTTTTTTGGTTTTTTAAAAAAAACCCCCCAAAAAAAAAAAAAAAAATTTTTTAAAAATTTTTTAAACAAAAAAAAAAAAATTTTTTTTAAAAAAAAAAAGGGGGTCCCTTTTTTAAAAACAAAAAACCCCCAATTTTTTTCCCCCAAAAATTTTTAAAATTTTTTAAAATTTTTAAAATTTTCCAATTTTTTTCCCCCACCCCTTTTAAAAGGAAAAAAAAAAAAACCGGTAAAATTAAAGGGTTTAAAAAAAAAAAATGGGGGGGGGAAATTGGGAAAAAAAAATTTTTAAAAGGCCCAAAAAACCCCCCCGGGGGGAAAAGGGGCCCCCCCTTTTTCAAGGGCCGGGGTTAAAAAAAAATTTAAAAAATTTTTTTGGGGAAAAAAATTTAAAAAAAACCCCCCAAATTTTAAAAAGGGGGAAAAAAAGGGTTTTCCCAAAAAAAAACCCCCCCCCTTTTCCCCCGGGGAAAAAGGGGGGAAAAAACTTTAAAAATTTGGGCCCTTTTAAAACCCCAAAAACCTTAAGGAAAAGGAAAAAAAAAAAAAAAAAAACCCCCAAAAAAAAAAATTTTTTTTTGGGGGGGGGGAAAAAGAAAAAAGGGAAAACCCCCCAAAAACCCCAAAAAAAGGGAAAAGAAAGGGGGGGGTTTTTTTTGGGGGAAAAGGAAATTTCCCCGGAAAAAAAAAAACCCCCAAAAAAAAAGGGGGAAAACCAAAAAAAACCCCCGGGGGGGGGGAAAAACCATCAAAAAAAACCGGGGGGTTTTTAAAAAAAAATTTTAAAATTTTTTTAAAAACCCCCCCCCCAAAAAACCCCTAAACCCAAGGGGGTTTTGGGGGAAGCCTTGAAAAACCCCCTTTTTTCCCATAAAAGGGGAAAAAAAAAAAAACCCCCCGCAAAAAACACCCCAAAAAAAAACCCAAAAAAAAAAAATTTTTTCCCCTTTCCCCCTTTTTAAACCCCCCTTTTTTAAAAAAAAAATTTTTTTTTTTTTTTTAAAAAAAAAAAGGGGGGGAAAAATTTTTAAAAAGGAAAAAGGGGGGGGCCCTTTTTAAAAAAAAAAAAAGGGGGGGGAAAAAATTTTAAAAACCTTTTAAAATTTTTTTCCCCCCAAAACCCGGAAATTTTTTTAAAAATTTTGTTTCCCCCCAAAATTTTGGGGTTTTTTTAATTTTTTAAAATTCCCCTTTTTTTTTACAAAAATTTTTCAATCCGGGTATGTGGGGGGGGGGGTTTAAACATTACTTTCTTTTTCAAAAATTTCCCGGGCTTTTTATGAAAAATTTTAGCATTAAATCAAAAAAACCTTTTACATCAAAAGGCCGAGCCCCGGCTATCACATCCTAAAACCCAAAAATAGGCAGCAACAATCCCTAACGCGGCCCCCTTTTAAATTTAATTTGAAAAAAATTTTTTCAATAATTCTGCAGTGAATCCAAAACACAATTCACATTTTGGGCAGATTCCCTAAAATTTAAAAAAGATTTTTACTTTTAATTGGCTAAATTGAAATACGCAGCGGGTTTTTTTCAAAAGAAAATTTCCCTCAAAAAAAAAATTCCCCCCTAAATTAAAAACCCAAAAAAAAAAAAAAAAAGGCTATGCTCCCCCCACCTTGGGGGTCCGGGGTACCACCAAAGGGCCCCTCCACGGCCCTTCTTTTGACATCCCCTCAAAAAGGTTTTCCCCCAAATTTTTAAAACACAAATTGGAAGTTAAACACCCCCAAACCCAGTGACTGCTGCAATAAAGCGGCTTCAAGACGGGGGAAACCCCCCTTTGCGGGTACCGGGAAACCAGAGGAAAGGGGGGCATATTTTTTGGGGGGTTTTTTTTCTTTTTTTAAGGGAGGCTCCAACAAGTTTTATTTACAAATTTTTTTATTTTTAAAAATTAAACTAATAAAAAATAATTAATGATAAATATAATGTAATCCCCGGCACATAATTCCCACCACAAGTTTAAAAAAACGGGAAAGCAGCTCATCATTTTCCAAAAATTTTGGGGCATCTACGGGTTGGTCCCCCCCCATTGGTTTTTTTTTGGGTTTTTGGAAATTTTTCAGATTTTTCTTTTATTTTAACCCTTGCTTTCCTTTTATTAAAGGGGGTTTTTTGGGCTGCAAAGCAAAACCCCCCCTTTAAGGGGTTTTGGCTCTACTCCATGGAGCTGGCCACCCCTTCACGCCCTTTCCCCATTTTTTTGGTCAAAGGGGATTCTGGACATAGTGGGGGCTCACTATATTGGGAAACTGCTGGGGCCTTTTGGTGCGCAGTAAGGGCGCCAATCCGTCCCATTCATTGGGGGTAATCCATTTAAATCTCATAGAGAACAGGGGGAACCCGCCCCCTCCCCGCTCCCCGAATCCCCGGGGGGGAAAAAAGTGACATGCAAAATTTACCCCAAGCGCAATACCCCGCGCCCCCGGGAACTCCGCCCCCGCCCGCCCCTTTTTCCCACGCGGAAATTTTTTTGACTCAAAAAGGGCTCACAAATCCGTGGGGAAAAAGGGCCGTGTGAACCCCGGCCCTAATAAAGAACTGGGGGAACCCCACAATCCCCGGCCCTCCCCCGAAATTTTCTAACAAGCTTGTAACCAAAATTTACTATTTTGCCCTACAGAAACTTTAAAAACCCATCAGTTTCTCTATCTATAAAAACTAAAACTAAAAAAAATTTTTTTTATGTATAACCCCTTAACCTTTTATAACCCCTAAAAAAAAACCTGATTTCAACCCTCAAATTTTTACCTTTCTACCCCTCTAAGGAATTGCCCCTTTCCCATTATCAAGTCGGGGGAAAACCAAACCCATTTTTTTAAAAGGGAAAACCCTTTTGGGGGGTCAGCATGACTTTTAAAAAGGTGATCTCTCACCCCGTCCCACAAAGGAACCCTGGGAGGGATGTCACAAGGGGGCCTTATTGTTTTGGTTTTCCCTTAGATTAGGGGTGACTGCCCCCCTAGACTTAGGATCCCTTACTGAGTTTAAATTACTTATATATAAGTTTTCCTGTTAAAAGGGGGGGTTCAACCCCGACTTATAAAAAAAAGAGCTTTCCTTCCCTTTAAAGTAGAAAGGGTTAAAAAATGAGGGTTTAAAAAAAGGTTTTTTAAAAATTGTAAGAGGTTAAAGTTATACAAATAAAATTCCGGTTTTTTGTTTAAAAGATAGAGAACTGATAGAGTTTTTTTTGCCTATGGGAAAAAAAGTAAAAAAGGGGATCAAAGTCCCTCTCTTTTTTTTGCAAGATTCCACTTTTGGGGGAAATATTTGACAAGCTTCTAACAAGACACAAGCTGGCCTTCAAAAGGGGATTTGGCTTCATGGCAAAGCCCCATTTATATCACATTTCCAGCTCCCTTTGCTAGGATGTCATAATTCCTTGAAAAATGTATCCCAGCGTATACCAGAATAGAGCAATAGGAATCCATAGGGCAAGTGCCTGTTTGATGACCATGACATCCCCCGATCTATGGGGAATGTGCCACACACTTGTGAAGACCCCTCCAAACTAGGCCACTTTAAAATTTTAAAAAGGGTGGGAACCTGCAACTGAAACTAAAGCATGCAGAAGGAGTGGGAGGCAGGTCTTTGCGGAGACTCCGATCGAAAGACTAAAAAACCGGGACAGATCCACGACTTCCCTTCAATTAAATCCACTTAGAACTACCAGATTCCAGGTCTGAGCCAAGAGGCCTATCCAAAAACTGTACTTTGGACAAGCCTTTACAAACACCCTGCTGGCCAACACCACACATCTCATCCAGCCCCATCTTTTATTATTCCTTCATCCTACAAGGGCTTTACTCATTTGTCTCTTTGCCACCATATCTTGGACCACTGTCTACAAGGAAACACGCAAAAAATGGGTTTTCCCAAGTACTAATCAAAAAGAGCCCGAGGGAAAAAAACTCACTAAATCCAACAACCCAAGGGGTTTTGACTGCACTGCTCCCCAAGCATCATCGACTCTCAGCATCATGGCACAGGTCCAGCCATCCGGGTCGCTTTGTAGCAGGTTGATAAAAAGCAGATCCAAATGTCGAAGTTACTATGGTTACCAGTCAATTAGGAATCTCTGACTCATGAGACATGACAGCAGTTCAGGATGAAATCATAGGATACAAAGCTAAAATAACACTCAGAGATTAGCGGTATGCCGATATTAACGGATCTAAGGAAATGAAAGCCACAAGTCCAAGCGTCTTCAGCAAAGAATGGAGGTCATTACTGGCCTTTACACCGTTCAGAATACAGTGGTAAAGGGACCAATAGGAATGAGCTGCGACTCTGCAGACCGTATGTTCTTTTCATTTCCCCAAAAAAACACTAGGGCTTATTTTTGGGGGAGGGCATTTTTTTTAAAAAAAAAAACATGACGGGTGCAGACACTGCATGCTGGGACATTTATGGCGACATGTATGATTTTTGCCATTAAGACTCTAATTTTAATCATACATGCCAACTCTCCCGCTTTTGGCGGGGGGGGGGGGGGGTCCCGCTAATTGGGGTCCCCCGCCCTCCCGGCAGAGTTGGCATTCCTCCCGCCGCCAGCAGGGGGGTTTTTTAAATTACTGCGCCCCCAGAGTAGCGTTAGTGCGCTACTCTGGCGCCGCCGGGCCGTCCTACAGGCGGGTGAAGCGGCCGCAGCGGCCCACTTCCCGTCCGGAGACGGGCACTGTGCAGGGAAGGAGGCAGGAGGATCGTTCCCCTCCTCTCTTCTCCCTCTGTATGTACAGCGCCGGGGTGCGCTGTAATACAGATCAGCGTCGCAGGGGAGTGACCGCAGCGCACTCACTCCCCGTGACGCTGAGGAATCGGCCGGGAGATGTCCGGGCGGGGAGGGAGCCTGGTGAGGTAAGTGACTTATTATTTTTTTTTTATGAGCTATAGGGGGGATCTACCT